>RJWJ010000997.1:0-65000 GCA_004363605.1 Indri indri | reverse complement strand
GGGCGACCGTGGCCGGCGCGGGCTGGGCCTCCCCTCCCGGCTCCGGGCGGCCCGCGGCCCACGCCCCGCACCTCGGCCCGCCGAGCCCCCTCCTCCTGCTCCGCTCCTCCCGGCGCCCGCTCCCCGCGGCGCGGGCCGCGCGCCCGTTACCTGCCGAGCGCCGGGGGGCCTGCTGCTTCCTCCTCGGCATGCTGCTCGGGCCGCCGCAGCCGTCGCCTCAGCCGCCGCCGGAGTTCGCGGGGCGCGGGGACGCGGGGCCCCGGGCGCGGGCGCAACTCCGCGGCGCGCCCAACTTTGGCCTCGTCCCCGCGGGCTCCGGGCTCCGGGCGCGCCGCGGACCGCGGGGAGCCGCTCGCATGGACCGCCGCGCCCGGGGCCGCTCAGGAGGCGGCGGCGGCGGCCGCGCGGGCCGCGTCCCGGCCGCCGGGCTGCGGGCGGAGCGCGCGGGGCCTGGGCGCCGAGCCCGGAGTCATCCCCGGCGCGGGCCGCGGGCGCAGCGGCGGGCGCTCGGCGGGCCGGCCCGCGGCCCGCGCTCCATGCTGCCGCCTCCCCGCCGCCGCGCTGCTGCTGGGCGGGCGCTCGTCCGGGCGCGCTGCTCCGGGCGCTCCCCTGCGCCTTCCTCCGCGAGCCGAGAGTCTCCGAGCGCAACTTTCTCTCCCCCCGCTCCTCGCGGTTTGGGGGTCGCGGCGGGTGTTTTTAGTGCGCGGGTCGCAGCTTTCTCATTGTGCGCCAGCGAGGCCGATCCAGGCTGTCCTTTTCCTCCCCGCACTTAGTCTAGGAGGAAGAAAGCAAACAAGACAGAGGAGTGAAGCCCCCGTACATACACGCGCCGGGGGGAGATGTCAGGCGCTGCTCCACCTTCCAAACAGCCACAGATCAAACAGTGTCACCGCTGGAGCGCCACTTTGTGCCCCTCGCTTCCCCCGGGGGCTTTGCCGCCAGGATCGCCGCTTCTTCCAATGCGAAATCTAATGCAAACACATTTTGATCATGGATTTTTGGCCGCTCTTGATCTTCCAACAGAAAAATTTTTGAAAAATACACAAAAAGCACCCCCCTTCAAAAAAAAAAAGCCAACAACAACCTGGAGAATGTGTGCAAAGGGGGTGAAGAGCAGACATTCACTGGGTGGGCGAGATGAGCGTGGACGGTCCCCCCCCAAACTCCTGGGAGAGAGGGAGATGCACTCTCGCTCTCTCCTCTTTTCAGTGAAATATAACACACATTCGGATCGCAGAGCTTTCAGACAGTCTCAACTGATAGACAGACACATCGAGCTGCTTTTCCTGCTTCAGTTTTTACTCCTCCTCCTCTCGCCAACGTCACCCTGACAATTACAAATAGGTCTCACACAAACCATACCTGTCAATCTTTTTAATTGCTTTGTTTTCTTTTTTTTTTTTCCCGGAGCTAAACAATATGACACAAAAAAGAAATCTTAATACAGCATAACATAAAAGATTGCACATTGGAGGAAGACATTCAGGGGGTTGTTATTGTAATCCACTAGCTGATACTGGGTAAAACCCATGTGTTCTAAGTTAAGTAGACATTAGTTCCTGCAGATTTTTAAACCTGTTAGTCCCCACACACACTCACTTGTACTCATACACACGCACCCACGTGGATCCAAACTACCCTTGGATGAAGTATGTGCTACGTTTGAAAAAAAAAATCTCTGTGTCACGTTTGCAATCTCAGTTTGGGGATTGTATTTGCTTGGGGAGGATCCCTGTGTTGCTTTTATATTTTGGTAATTCGTGGGTAAGTGGGAAACAAGAGATGTTTTAAATTACAACATATATTTTAGATGAAAACTTAAAGCTGGACTTAGTTTATCACAGAAAAGCGTGGAAATGTTTAATTTGGCCCCCTATGAAAAGTGAATTGATTACTTAGTCAGTACACACAATTAGGCAGAAAACTGACACGATGGAACTCCAGATCTTTCTAGCTGGGTTAGAAAATGAGGTCTTCATACATCAGTGCAACGTCTCCAATTCAATTAAGTCCCTCGGCATCCCCACCTAGAACTTTAAAATGTTTATGTGCTCTGGGAATTTCGCTTTCTAGTTTTCAATATGTGTGTTCTCTCCCAGTGGGATACCTGTAACAGCCTTGTACAGCTACTTAAAACATTCATGGAAAAACACGAAATCTAGGCCAAAATAAATAAGATGGCTTAGTTCGTGCAACTTGCATGGGACAGACCGAAGACAGAAGGCGCGGGCAAGCCGTTCAGGGGACGGGAAGCCGCGAGCCTGGGTCGCAGGGTGCACTGGGCGCCCCCCTGCCCACAGTCGGTTCTCGTGTGCCAGCACAGGAGGCCGGGACTCCCCGCCCGGCCCGGGGGCCCCCGGGCGTGCCCCGCCGCCCCGGTCGCGCTCGGGGTTGATTCGTACCACCTTGCAAGGAAGTGAACGCTTCGCACGGGAAGGGGAGGCGCCTGCGCCGGCCGCCGGGCGCCGCGCTGCTCCGGGGATGCCCGGGGCTGCCGCCGGCTCGCGGCCGCGGACGATCGCCCGACGCGCGAGTCCCCTCGCTACCCGTCCCCCCACCCCCTTTGAGAAGTCAAATCCGGCTTTTGGAGCCCGAGCCTGGGGAGGGTGGGGATATCCGGTGCCTCTCCCGCGCCAGGAGGAAGGGGGAGGGCGGAGAGGATCCTTGGCCAGTCTTTGCCGAGCAGATTCAAACCAAAACAAAAAGATTAAAGGAGCAGCGGCCGGGGCGGCCGTGGTCCCCGGCTCGGACACCCGGGTGGCGCGCCCGGGTTTCGCTGGGGCTGTGCCGACGCCGGGCGCGGCGCGCGGCGGGGCTGGGGGCGGGGGGAGCGGGAGCCGGGCGTAGCGGGGGGAGCCGAGGGGAGGGCGCCGGCCGGAGGAGGGGCGGACCCGCCCGCTCCGCCCGCCCGCGCTGAGCCGAGCCGCCCGGGCTGGGCGCGACCCCGGCCAGCAGCGGCGCAGAGAGCCGGCGGAGGCGCGGGCCATGCTGCGGCTGGCGCCGGCCGGGGCGAGGGCCATCGTGGACATGTCGTACGCTCGCCACTTCCTGGACTTCCAGGGCTCCGCCATTCCCCAAGCCATGCAGAAGCTGGTGGTGACCCAGCTGAGCCCCAACTTCCGCGAGGCCGTCACCCTGCGCCGGGACTGCCCGGTGCCGCTCCCCGGGGACGGAGACCTCCTCGTCCGGAACCGGTGAGCCCGGCGCGCCCCCTCGCCCCGGCCCCCGGCCCCAGTCACGGTCCCCGGCCCGCGCAGCGCCGCTCCGGCTGTCCCGGGCCCGCCCGCGTGCCACACTCCGGCGCGCGCTCAGGCGCGCAGCCTGACTTTGCGAGATCCCGGGAAGTTGAACCCGCCGCCATCTGGCGAAGGCGAATGTAATGTGACTTGCTAGTGTGAATATCCGATGCCACCGAACGTCCTCATAACTAAGGGTTATTTTAATTTGGGATTCCCCTCCCCTCCTCCAGCCCTCCCTCCTCCCCCTCCCGCTCCCGAAATAAAACCGACGGGACCCAGAAGGGGAGGCTCCCCGCCGGCCCACCCGCGCGAACCCACGGTTCCTGCGTTGACATAATCTTTAGGGTGGAGCAGGAACAGCCTGGACACAAGCTGCGACGTTTAGGTAAACGTGCTTTGGAGGAAGGAGGCTGGGGACCCGGCTGGCTTTTCCTGTCCCCTCCAGGTTGGCAGCCGCCTCGAAATGGCGGAGGCTGTCGTTGGGTGTGTTGGTGTGCACCTCGCCGGTGCTGTCTGCCTGTTGTCAGTGCCTTGTGACTGTTGTCTGTCCCCTGAGTGTCACGACAGGCGCGTGGCGCGTGCCCGGGGCAGCTGGGCCAGGGCTGGGTTGGGGGCATGGCTGCCTTTGCCTGCAGGTTTTGTAGACATTTGGGTGACACCCGGGTGGTTGCCCGACCTTCCGTCTCTTCCACCCCCACGCTCCCCACCTTAATGTGTTTCCACCTCACTAATCTTTAGTAACTGGCGAAGCAACAGGAAGGAAAGGACCTCATTCTGTGCCGGAGTCTTGCCCGCTGGAGGCTCTGCTCCGTGGGTCCCGGGGCTGCCCGACTAGGCAGGAGAGGTGCTCCTCTGTGCCCTTTGGCCTGCTAAGTCCCGCCGGAACGGCTACAGTGCTGCATTTTTCAAGTTGAATAATATTATCATATTATCGAAGGGAGGCGTAAGTTCTGGCTGCAACTAAGTTGTAAATTGTGTGCTAGAAAGTACAGTAAGTCCCCTGCAGGGACTGAAGAACAGGACAAAAGGGTACCCTTCCTAAGTAGTTCGGTGCCGCATTTAATCAGGTCCACTTTAGAGATTCATATCAGCCTTCCGAACAAGACTGTAGGATTGAAGAATGCTGATCAGGATATAAAACTTTCGGAAACTTGTTGGGAGCAGTGATTGAGTGAACCGTGGGTGAGATTGAGTTGGGGGGCTGTAGGGGCTGCCTTAAAGAGTAGTGTGTGTGTGTCCTTGAAAATGTTGCATGTGCCGTGGACCCGTGGTGTGGAGGGTTGCTTCATTATTTGATGAAATACTAGTGCTGTGGAGAGGAAGCATAAGCCTTGTCAAGTTAGAGAGGGGCTTGAGTGTGTGTTCACAGAGAACGTGCAAAATGCACAGTGATTCCCTGGAAGTTGAGACCAGATTGAAAAGCTTTCCAAACAAACTTCAATGGGCAAAAAGTTCCACTCGGGCTTTGTTTTTTCTTTTATCTTGGTGATAAAGTGTACTATTGACTGTGAACACTGCTATAAACACACACACAACTGCGTTCATGAAATGCCTTTTAGGAACTGGGTGTGAAATGCGGAGGGGGCGACAGAGGGGACCGACGGGGGAAGGTGTGAAGTTAGAGCACTGCAGGCAACAGCCCAGTGGGACCACCCGCCCTCAGTGGGGACTGCGCCCACTGGGCTGACCTGGGTCTCCTGGGCCTCTCTACCTGCAGGTGTTAACCACCTCCTGGGGTTCTTTCCCTCCTGGATTCCTCTCTCTGCCCCCACAGGCTGCTCTCCCCCAGCAGTGGCCCTGGGCCGCTGGTGTTCCCTTGGCACCGCCTGCACAGGGTCACCAGGGTTTCCCAAGGTGAGAACAACGTGGATCCCTGAATTCAGTGGTCAGAGCCAGGGAGCACCAGCACCCATGTCTGCAGCTCATCAGTTTGGATTGCTTTAAAATCCATGCCTCTTTTGTCCCTCCACATAAGTCAAGAATGCTTGTAATATAAATGGTATATCTATATGAGCAACTTGACCTCTGACTTCTACCTTGAATCTATAACAGAAAAGAATGGGGCCAGTTTTCTTCTAGGTGGGAGGGGGCAGAATCTTGCCCCCCCCCCGAAAATCTACTATCCCCAAATTGTAGAAAGATCCTTTATTCTTGCAAACATTGCCAGTGGAAGTGGCATTTTACCGAATTTTTTAAAAAATAGAGGTGTAATAATTCACTGAAGGTTAGTTGATTTTAATCCTGGACTAAATCTCCTCTGAGCAGTGTTAATTGCATCAAATTTTTACTCAAGTACTTCTCATTTTTAGCGTAATAAAATCTGCTCTAGAATGAATGGATTAAGCCTAAATTCACTTGTTTGAAAAGGTGTTTGGTGGTTTTAATTGTGGTCATCTGACTTTTTCTTTCAGCGAACCACTTGCATATTTCATTCCGTCTTAACAGAAAATACGAATTCTTCATTCACAGGGAGGGAAGTGCTTGTAAGCTAGACACCGATGTAGGATAACAAAGTTTACCGTTTAGAAAAGCTACGAAGGGAAGTATAAAATCACTGTAGAGTGTATAATTGATAGTCCTTTATCCAGTTCTCACCTTACTGTTTTGTGGACCAGAGTTCACATCTTTCCCTCTATGCTCAGCCCTGGGGGTGGGGGAAGACAGGGAGAGAGACACCCCCAGGTTAAGTCAGTTTATGCACTATTTTTAGCTTTTTTCGTAAGAAGGTGACAGATTATTTCGTTTCCAAATATTTCTAACGATTTTCTGTTCAAGTGTAAGATAATGGAGCAAAGAGTTTGCAGGAATGGCGAGGAGAAGGTGGGGGATGGGGAAGGCGTTTTTGATAAACGGTTTGTTGCTCATGGGAGGGGAACAATATTTCTGCTGACTCTCCAGCCGAGATTTCTTTTCGCTTTCTTTCTTTTCTTTTCTCTTTAATTTTCCTTCCCCCCCCCCTTTTTTTTTCTTTTTTAAGGAATGTCTGGTTTGGACGACTTTGTTTTGTCTCTCAGCATTGTAAGGCTTTTACTCTGGACTTGAGTCTTCAGCGTTTGGTTTTTGTGCAGAAAAAAGCGTTTCCCTCCCCTCTGTAGGATCTCCCTGTTTCACAAACATGACCAAGGGGGTTAGCACTTTTTAGTATAAATAAACCGAGTGACTCCAGAAGGGTGTATGTTTAGGGAACGTCTGCACCTGTCCCATTCTTTGTCCCGGGATTCCTGGATTTTAGTCTTTTAAGTGGATCCTCCCGTCGGATTGCTAGAATCTTGCACTTATGACATGCACACATTTTCCATTAAAGGGGGTACAGGGAGGGTCTCCAAATGTGCGCATCCTTCCTAGCCTGTCTGTCCGGTCCTCGCGTGGCTCGCTATCCCTTCCCGTCCCCGGCTCCCCGACGCTGGCCGGTTCCCTTTGCGCCTGCTGCACTTGAACTTGTTTCTGGTGGAGCGGGAGGTGCGGGCTCCCGACCCTCGTGCAGCTTCTTCTCAAAGCCCAGGTAAGGACGGAGGCTCGTCCTGGGCTGTGACAGGTCCCCACCAGCCGCTGAGGGGAAGTAGTGCCAAAATGGGAGTCCAGGGAGAAGAGAAGGTCCCGGCACCAGGGGGCTGGGAGACCGGGGAGAGGGCGCGGGGCGCGGAGCCGAGCAGCCGCGGGCTGTTGCCACCAGCCCGAGCCTCCTTCACCGACGACGCAGGCGATTTAAAAGACTACAGGGCGTGGGGGAGCTTGGAGGGGACGGAGGGTGAGAAATAGGGGAGCTCGCGAGGCCAAGGTCATGGTCAGGCAGCCGGCGGGCCCTCTCTGGCGCCGCTGCGTTCCAGCGCGCGGCGTGCTCGGAACTCAGAACTTGTCCGCCCGGGACCGGGCTCCGCGGCCGGTGCAGGGGCTAAAGTGCGGACCGGACACACCCGCTGGGTCCCCCGCCCGGCCCGGGGAGGCCGAGGTCATGGTCGCAGGCCTGGGCAGCGGCCGCTCCACCCCGGCGCCCGGCCGGCACGGCCCTAGCCCGCGCCGGGAGTTGTGGTCGTTGATCGCCCCTCTCCCTGGCAGCAGTGGGGAGGCCGCAGGACCGCACGGGTCTAGCCGACGGCGGTGGCCGGGCACTCTCGACGAAGTCGGGCCCAGAAGCACCTACTTCTGGCGCCCTATAGGCTGGCCCGGGCGCACCGAAGCCGCTGCAGGGGAGACGGCGAGCTGGACGGGGCGCGCGGGCCCTGCCAGGGCTCTAGCCTTGACGGTGCTGATAACCAGTGTTTGGAGTGGCTTTTCAGGCACAGCCCCCTGGCAAACTCAAGAAGCCGCTGGCCGGCTGCAGCCACCCCAGCTCCCAGGAGAGCCCCATTCTCCCCTCCCAAATTTGGCCTTTGGTAACCCCGTCCAGTGCGTGTGCGCTCTCCCCGCGTTACCCTCCAGCTCTTCTGGGGAAGTGGCAAACCACAGCTTGGGGCAGGGAGAAGGGGAGTTGCGTTTTCCTCCTGCAGAGCCCCCCAGGGCGCGCCCGTTCCGAGGTGTGAAGGACGCCTAGGAGCTGGTCGCCACTGGGGCGTCCCTCGGAGCCTAAGGCGGGGGCTCCCCGCAGAGGAGCAGCCACTCCAGCCGAGAGGCCAGGAGGGACAGGCCGGGAGGGGCAAGGGGCGCGGGAAGGGTTAATCTAATCGTGGGCGAAGTAGCTCAGAAAACAACTGGTGGTGGGTCGGGCTCGTGCCCCCCCCCCTCCCCAAGCAACCTGCTTCCCACCCCCAGGGCCCTTTCCTAGAGTTTGCTTTGCAGCCTGAGGCAGGAGCTCGGAGACTGCTCCAGCTGGGCGCTGCCGGGCTGCTGCGTGAAGTCCAGAAGCAGCGAGCTCCCAGGAAGCCGGCCCTTTTAGAAAACACCAGGCCTGGAGAATTATGTAAATTTAAAGGAAAGATGGCAGGCCTCCGTTCTCTAAAAATAGAATGTAGGCATCTTGGTATTAAATGCCGAATGAGAAACCAGCAAAAATCATTTTTCCCTCTTCTCATTATTGTGTATCGTTTATGGGGATGGCGTTCCGTAGCCTGTCACCGGCTGTGGTGAGCTGACTTCTGAATGCGGCTGGACAACAGAAAGAAATTGTTTCCCGCTTTCTTACTTCTGCATCATGCGGACTTCACTGCAGATACGCGGGGAATAATCATGAGGGAGCGTTTGTAAGTGCAAGATGCTATCGGGGTTACAGTGAAAGCTATCCTCATGCAGGGCAGCTTTGGTTTATTAAGTTGAATTAAGAGTGAATTCTTTTAAAATGATCTACTTAACAGCCTTCTTCCTGCCAGCAGACACCGCCACCTTTTCGTTTCATTACAGGTGGAAATGACATTTTTAGGGTCCTCTCTTATGTGCCATTCTTAGTAGATGGGTTTTTTCCCTGTGTTCTCAGGATCTTTTTGTTATGAGGTATACTGAGCTGAAGAAAAGCTGAGAAAAATACTGGCCTTCGCAATTAAATTGACTCTGGATACCAAAATGAAAATAATCATCTGGTATTAATCAAGTTGTGTCTCTGCTTCTTGTTGAGGGAAAATATAGTGACGGTTTGCTTTCCTTTTCATCTGAAAAGGACTGTAAAATGTTGAATGTTCCATAAAAATCACTCTACCCAATTTTTGTTCAATTAATCAAAATGTATATTTTCATACTGGACACAGTTACATCAGAAAGAAAATTTGCTGCAGCCACTTTAACAATGTTTCAAACAACCCCTGCAGTAACATGTAGCAACCAATGACCTTGCACATTACATCAATCTTTAATAATATCATTGTCATTACTATTATTATCTTAAGTGTTAAATTGTTGCCAGAATCAATACAAGTCTACTTCTTTGAATATATTTTATCCCAGTGTTGTTTTTAACATCTTTGTTAAGAGGCCAATTAATTTCCAACTCATAGCTCCAGTGAAGTTTGTATGTAATGAGGGCTCCCTGACCATTTTGTGTATCTGTGCTTATTTCTCCTTTTGAAAGAAAGAGGACAGAGAAATAAATGGCATGTGAAATCAATGACTTGCTGTCTGAAGTGATAAGAAATTATTCCCAAACTGACGAAAGAATAAAATATGCCAAAACTGAGTGCAAATCACTGTTGAACTAATACTTGTTTAGTTTCTTTTTTTCATCTGAACAACAGGACTGATTTTCTTGAATTCTATCAGATTGTATAGCTTAGCAACCCCTTCACAGTCACCAGAACTAGAGGGATTTTTCTAAGCAGGGTGTAAAGGCCTTAACAACAACAACAAAATTGTAATACATTTGTTTGTTTTCTTCTAGATTTGTTGGTGTTAACGCATCTGACATCAACTATTCAGCAGGCCGCTATGACCCTTCAGTTAAGCCCCCCTTTGACATAGGTTTCGAAGGTGTCGGGGAGGTGGTAGCCCTGGGCCTCTCTGCGAGTGCCAGATACACAGTTGGCCAAGCTGTGGCGTACGTGGCACCTGGTTCTTTTGCTGAGTACACAGTTGTGCCTGCCAACATTGCAACCCCCTTGCCCTCGGTGAAACCCGAGTATCTCACCCTGCTGGTAAGTGGCACCACCGCATACATCAGCCTGAAAGAGCTCGGAGAACTGTCTGAAGGGAAAAAAGTTTTGGTGACAGCAGCAGCTGGGGGAACAGGCCAGTTTGCCGTGCAGCTTTCAAAGAAGGCCAAGTGCCATGTCATTGGAACCTGTTCTTCTGATGAAAAGTCTGCTTTTCTGAAATCTATTGGCTGCGACCGTCCCATCAACTATAAAACTGAGCCCGTGGGTGCTGTCCTTAAGCGGGAGTACCCGGAGGGTGTCGATGTGGTCTATGAGTCTGTGGGGGGAACCATGTTTGACTTGGCTGTAGATGCCTTGGCTACCAAAGGGCGCTTGATAGTCATTGGGTTTATCTCTGGCTACCAAACTCCAACTGGCCTTTCGCCTGTGCAAGTGGGAACGTTGCCAGCCAAGCTGCTGAAGAAATCTGCCAGCGTCCAGGGCTTCTTCCTGAACCATTACTTGTCTAAGTACCAAGCAGCCATGGACCACTTGCTCAAGATGGGGGAGAGTGGAGACCTGGTTTGTGAGGTGGACCTCGGAGAGCTGTCTCCGGAAGGCAGGTTTACCGGCCTGGAGTCTGTATTCCGTGCCGTTGACTACATGTACATGGGGAAAAACACTGGAAAAATTGTAGTTGAATTACCTCACTCTGTCAACAGTAAGCTATAAAAACAGAACAATGACATAAATCAAAGGAGAAAGAAAATGGGTACTTTATGCCGCAGAATTACTCAAATCAATTTATTTTTAGTTAGTAATGGATATAGTATTTCTTAAAACAAAAGTAAGATATTAATGAATAGGTTTCCCCCTCTCTGTTTTTCTCTCTTTTTGCTCCTCCCTTGAAAAAAAAAATGTGCTAATAAAACTTCCCTCCATGGCTAAGAGGTAAAATGTTTACATTTAATTCTTTGGTCACGGACAGTCTCATTCCAGATTTTATTGTTCCAGGGAACTAAATTAATTCCTGATGCAAGATCTGATCAAATCAGTATGTCTTCAGCTTGATGAGATTTTAAAATCAGTTTTGAAAATAGTTCACAAATTCTTCTTTGCTTTGGGAGAGTTTGGTCTTATGCTAAGAAGTACTTCCTAAGCCAGCGATGTAGCAAAAGTCAGCCGGCCACGTGTTCTGAGAGTCCACATCCTCAGGAAACGGCCCCTTTTCTCTACAAATCGCTGAGCAACTATCTAAATAGAAATGTGAGGGAATTCCCCCCCAAAATTCAATTTTGTTATTAGAAAAGTGGTTAGGTGAACACAGGTGTATTTTCAAGAAGTATCTATTACTTAATGGCTTTTCTCTGCGGTCATCCTGGGGAGACACGTGAATGGAAAATTTATCTGCCCTCCTGGGAAGCAAATTCATACTGAGAACTTACGTAGGCAGAAAGTAGGTTTTGGAAAGGGAGACTACAGAGATTAGGGGGACTCTGCAAAATTAACACATACAGGAAAGGGAGAAGCGTGTGCTACACTCACAGCGAGGGTTCACGTGCAGGACGGGGACCACAGAAGGGAAAGTGCTCTCTAGGCTCCCGGCGGGGGATTAATAACAGCGTAGTCCGTGCGCCTGGCGGAGGATGTATCAGATAGCACTGTGCACAATGGGGACCTAAGTGATCTAAAATAATAATACATCTGCTTCTCCTCAGAGGCTTTCAGACGTGGGAGGTGCGGGTTATCTCTGATTATGGAAACACAGAACTGTGTTCCCATTTCACTTCTCCAAATGTTCTGGTGGAATGACACGCTGATTGTCACCGTCGCCTGATGTGACACAGGCATCTACCGACCACACGTGAAAAGTCATGAGACCTGTGCCTTCTCTGAATCGTGCCCATGGCTGATCTGCTTGCCTCTGAACCTCCATGCCCCACGACTGCCGCCGCTCTTGTCGTCATGTCGAAATCCCACGATGCCCTTCTCGGTGAAGGGGAAGCCCACCCAGTTATTTTTCAGAGTCTTGGGCTTCAGTGTATGTAACATGCTCAGTAAATATGAACACAATTAAAGAGGCTCCAGGAAAAGTTGGGCACCATATTTAATTTTTCTTGCCTTCCATGTGAGGAACAAGGAAATCCCACTGCCAAATAGCTGTTAGTATCTATTTTACAAGATTTACTCATTTTCGGGTACCTAATGTAGCTGCTAGCATGCATGCACAACAATACAATTTATATGGTAAATGGAACCAAATAATGGCTTCACTGAATGTTATGGCTGCGCTGAAGGGAAATGTCACGGTAAATAGCTGCCAAATTATGGATCATGCCGAAGTGTCACAACTGCACTAAAGACAAATAGCACTAGAGGCTATTGCCACTGTGACGCGTTTGAGTTATGAAGAAGGGTAGCGGCCTGATGTGAGGCTCTTTGTGTCCTCATTATAGCAAAGGGTTACTGGTGCAGGGGACAAGGAAAGCTCGTCCAATGTGGTGCTTAGTTATTAATCTGTCCCTTTCAGACCTAACAGCTGTAGCAAAACGGAAAGAGACTCTGCCTCGCTTTTAGACACACAAACAAACAAAGGGGGAGAAACAGGTTTTATGATGTGACTATGCACAGGAAATGACTGGCAATGGAAAAATGTCGTAATAAAATAATCTAATCACAGAATATTATTAAATTTAACATAGTATATGTCTGAAAGGCTTAGTTGCTTCTTATGCAGATAGATGTGTGAAATCTGAGCAATAATGTACTTTCTCCCTTTGTAAAGACTTGAGGAGTAAGGACATTACCAACTAAATTGCTTCTTCTAAACTGAAGTGAGTCCCGGTTTCTTTCATTTTAATGGGAGGGTAATAAAGATGAAAGACCAACATTTTAACTGATGGATCCCTTAAGCTACAGAATAGAAATTTATTATGTTTTCAGGGGATATACTAAATTCAGCTATGTAAAAATAAAATTCAAACACCCAGGTTTAAAATAAAATATAATCTGAAAACCTCATGTTCTCTCTTTCCCCAAACTAAGAAAGTACAGTGCATGCTGTTTTCATTTATTCTTAGAAAACAAGCATGAAAGATTCCGCCCATTCAGATAATGCCAAAAATATGTTTAAACTTTTTTTTTATTCTTTTGAAAAATGATTTGTAAATTGAGGGTCATAGTTCAGCATCAGTTTCATCTTCTGGGATTATTGTTCATGACGAGCCTCTAATGGGAGGTGCAATTGTGCAGTGGGCTCAACACCTTTCTCCGGAACTGTATTACATATCACAAAAGTACATCCATAATTCAGGGCAATTGTCAGTCTTTGTTTTAGAAAAGGGGCCAGGGTGGAACAATCACAGTGGATAAATTATTCCTCAGTTCTCAGTGTGGCCTTCTCTGCACATAGGGCTTAAGGTCACTGGCCGGGCAGGAGGGAAGGAGCTTGCCTCTTGGGAAACCAAGGAGCCCCACTGATTCCTTCCTCTTCAGTTGGTTATAACTTCTAAAGAACCAAATACTCTTCCTTTAAACCTGTTTTGCACATGAAAAATACCAACAATGTCATTCTGGGTCCCTTTGGTGATGTGATGAATACTTGCTATTAACTGATTTCAGCATTAAAAAAAAAAATCCAGGGAATAGTTTGCAAAGAAATGGTGGAAGTTTTGCAGGATATGTTCTATAAATTGTTATTATATGATTTCATCTGAATGAAGTTTCTCCAGAGTAGAATAGATCCTCTGTAAATGGCCATTAGTATTACATTCAGTATTTATCTAATGAAAGTGCAGTGACAAGTAGCTGCTGCTTATTAAAGTGAAAATCTTGCATTATGCACTAGAAGAACATTCCAGCTAATGAGAGTGTAATGTCCTCAGTGCAACACAGACCTTCTTTTTGTGTTCACCACAAGATGCTGGAAACTTGACAAATGATATCATTTAAGACACATGCCTGCCTTAGGGACCTGGTTTTTGGCTTTCTGTTTCTGGCTTTTATTTGGGTAACATTTGTAATGGCCACCCACTTGTACCTGGGCAGTGTTTTAACCCCTTCCCGGGAGTTCTCAATTAGCATGAATTTACTGCAGTCAGGGTTCCCTTTCAGACAGTGTGGGGTGCTAAATGCTGAAAGTATTTTTGTTGATCACTTTACCACATGGACATATGGGATAAATGCCATATTTTAGATTTATATAAAAACACATGAGCAATGTGAAGCTTTCGGAATAAATACAATAAAAAAAGAGCAAGCACTATCAACTTTGGATGACCATTCCCAAGGTGGTACCAGTGTTGAGAATGCAACTCAGACGCAGGATGGCCTGACTTGATGAATTCATACTTACTTTTCTCTGTATGTTGCACTCTCCCATTTTATTTAATACTTTGTTATGTATAGTACTTACTTATAGACAAAAGATTTACCTATGCAAATTTTATGTTTTTTTTTTAAAGTCAGATTTTCTGTAACCAATTTCCCATTTTTGGCCCCGAATTAAACATTTAGGATCA
Source organism: Indri indri (assembly GCA_004363605.1). Classification (NCBI taxonomy): domain Eukaryota; kingdom Metazoa; phylum Chordata; class Mammalia; order Primates; family Indriidae; genus Indri; species Indri indri. The sequence continues at coordinate 50,747 of RJWJ010000997.1, read as the reverse complement.
TATGTCAGAAGTCAAAATGCAAAACTCGATTATTGATACTGTTGGGATCGTCATCTTAAACTTTGAATGCTATTTTTACTAGACTTTTAGCATCAAGTTATTTCGACTCATAAAACGAGGAATGTTTGGTATGAGACTCTTACTGCTGTTACCGTGGAGAAACTACGGAACGTTGGCAAAAATAAATATTAACAAAATTTATACGAAATTCACAAATAATGTTTTACTAACATGCATCAGTTCAAGTAATTCTTGGTAGTAGACAGTCGATATTCAGAGGTCAAATAAGGTGCCTATTTCAATGACGTATGCTCGAGTCTTCTGGTTGATTCTTTCACTAGACCTGAGTAGCTGGTGAGCTGTGGCAGCAAGACTAAAAGGGATCTGTGTCACTACTCTCCTAGCACTGACTAGTGCCCGTTGCAGACCCACCCTTCCGTGCCAGCTCACCGCATCCCCGAAGACACGAGGGTGCGCGTGGACTACAGTGTGGACGATGCCACCGTGTTTCTCGGGTGCTGAGAAGCATGGATCCAAAAGTGCAGAAATTCGAACGCGCCTCGTAAGGGAAAGTTTCTCTTGAAGGACGCTGACAGTATCCGCCTGCCAACATGAAATTAAATTAATAATTAAAACACACCCTGCTGACAGGTGGTGGCATTCACCAAGAAAGATAGATTTGTGCTTAGAGCTCAGGAAATGCTCCAAAATGTTAGCTACTGTTGTGCCTTATCCTCTACATGTAAAGAGCGGGACAGAATCTTAGAATGACTCACAGGAACAGTTTTTGGTCAGTGGAACATGTAGAAACACGCTCAAGAAATAAAGGGCACCCCACAGAGAAGAGCACTTTGCCTTGTACCCCGTATGCTGAAGCCTGGGTTCCCTGCCCGCTCCCGGGGTGGCCGATACTTGGGACTGGAAGCAGCCTGTGTCCCTCTCTGGCCCTGGTAAACGAAGAGATCTCGTTGCCCTTTAAACGGTAAAATTTGGCATTTAAGGAATAATCTAGCTCTACCCACTTTATAAATGAAGAAACTGGGACCCAGATAGGATAGGTGACTTCTTCGAGGTCACAGAATCCACTGGACTCAGAAGTGAAGCTGGAACACGGGCAGATTCCCTGCCCAGTGTGTCTGGCCACGTCTCTTTGATCCTTTTTATCATTTGCCAAGGTCCTTGAGTATATGGCCGGTTAAAAGTGTTACAGAACAAGTGGCCTTTGTTATTAATTTAAATCTTTCTGTGGATGAGATGATGATAAACCCAGTAAAAGTATCACAGTTCTGACCATGAAAGTGTATTCAACTCTTTAATCCAGCACAAATTAGGGTTCTCAATCATTTGATTGTGTCACCTAAATATCACAGTGTTTTGAAGGTTAGAAAAAAAATACCCTCAAAGGAATTAATGGCTGAATACCAACAATTTAGTTTTAATGGACACGGAAGGTCTCATCTCCTATCAATGTATTTGTATGTATCAACTAAAGAAAATCAAATAAAATCATGTGTAGAGTGTTCACGCTTTTCTAGAATGATTTCACCTGTTTTGTTTTGTTTTGTTTTGTTTTTCCTGTAGAAAGCTGATGCTTGATCATCATAGTCTTTGCCTTGAGAGCAAAATATCTAGAATTTGAATTTGCTGTTCCACTTGAAATGGAATTCTGAATCCTACAAACTCAGCTCCTTGGGGGGAGGATTCGTTCACCAGGGGCAAGGAGTATTTGAAGGTGAAGGGGATACGTGTGGGGAAGACATCAGTGGGTCCATGTCTCATCCTCACATGTGGCAAGAACCGCGTCCTCTGGACAAATGACAGATCATAATTAAGGCTCAGAAACAAGCCCTTCAAAACCACATGACATTGAACATTCACGTCTGTCCACATCATTTCTGTCTTCCTTCCCTGGAACTCATGCATAACAAGCGTAAACTTTCAACTTTACACGAACAAATCCTTTCCCAATAGAAACAGCTTCTTTTAACATTGAAAAACCACTTCACAGGAACGGCAACAATGTCAAAGGCAATCACGTTTTGTAGAAAACCTCATTTCTCACCGGGGGACTGGTAGCAATAGTGTTCCCTCTACATGTTGTTGGAATTTACATTTGGAAATTGAATTGTCTCCTTGAGGGTTTTTACTCAAAGTAACTTTTGGAGAATTATTTACATCCAGGTACATCAGGGTCTATGGAATGAGGGTGAGTCAAAAGAGCCCCCGTATCACCCTGGCTGTAAAAAAATGCTCATTCTTTAGCTCAGTAAAATTAAAATGCTGCCATTATCATTATTGAAGATCATTTATCCTTTCAACTTTTACATATGCTTTTTATAACATCTTGCAACTTATTTAAAAATGTGACATATTTGAATACAATGTCACTGTCTTCACCTCTTTACTATTAAATAGGTAAAGATGAGTGATTCCCATTTTAGAGATGGAAAAATGAAAGCACAGAAAAATGACTTGCCCAAGATCACGTGAACAGAGATGGGGGCCCATGGATAGTTCTCAGACCAAGGCTGTTTTTCACTAGCTAGGGGTGCTTTTCAGACTTCCTGTGTACACTAGTTACCTGTCCCAGTGCTGGTCCTAATGCTGGGGCCTGGGCGTCTGCATTTCTCGGGTGACACAGATGCTGCTGGTCCAGGCGCGCTCTTTGAGTAGCAAGGTCCCAGATGACACCGCCTTTGAAGAGATTCTCACCGTGCAAAATACTGCTATATCAGGCATCTCAGAGCAACCTGCAGGCTACCCAGGTATGAATTACAAAAATGAGAGTTTGACGTAACTATGAAAATGGCTACTTTTTATAATCACATTTCCAACTTCCTTAAATGAACCAACCACCCCTTCTGAAACTCAACCTGCCTGTGTGTCTGATATTCAGGGGGTTCTGGGGGCAATTGTTTCCATACAGTTCTAAACGGGGCAGAAGGGAAGCCCAGATCTGAAGCTGCTCAACGCAAGGGTGACCAGCAGGCCGGGCCTCTGCACTCACTGCCTGTTCCAACAGAGGCACAGCCCAAAAGGACCTCAACCCCTGGGTGTTTTCCTTCTGCTTATCTGGTCTAATTCTTTGTCATGCCAGAGCTCTCCTCCCCCTGGCCTGGCAGTCACCAATTAAACCTCAGTCCTTTTACTGGAGCATTAAGCAAAAACCCCAGCAGGCCCGCACGGGGTCCACGTCACTCAGCACAAGCGCGTATTAGCATGATATTTTACAATCATCCCCGTGAAAGGGAGAGCATCCAATTTATATCACCTTTGGATAGGGTCACTTGGAACAGCGACATGGCAACACATGTAGCCTTTATTTAAAGATTGGCCCATAGAAATTATAGTAATTTAAGAGGCTGTGGCCTTCATAAGGGAAAAGTTATAATCCATACGAATGCTTCTTACTATGCCACCACAGTAATCAGAGTAAGAGCTGTCTAGGACAAATGTAAGAAAACATCTTCATATCAAAAAGGGAAGCTAATTGAGTTGTAGATGAGAATCTAATTCCAGGAGTTTACAAACAGCCCTGGAAGCGGAGGCAGGGAGCCAGCGTTCGGTGCCCGCTCTCAGTCGCTGCTGTGTGACATTGGGCAAGGCCCTCGGCATCCCCGCGCGCCATCCGAGAACACGCAGCCACGTGGGGGTCCTTTCCTGCACTCGCCACCACCCCCAGAAGAGGCCACGGGGCCGCAGAAGGGTCTGGGGAGACAGCTCTGCACAGGGTCAGCAGAGAACAGTTCCACTTACGTGTGCACCGCAGAGTCCGGCGCGGGGCAGAGGCAGGGACGGGAGGGACTGCAATGGACCACTGATGGCCTCAGGAAATTTAGGGGGCGGCAGGGAGGGTAGCAGCCAGGCGGGGTGGGTGGAGGTAGTGAGTGCCTCAAAGGTGGCGCTGGGCTGGGGAGAGGAATAAGTGTTCCTTTTCTGAACGTCAACTTCTCAGGCCTTTGTAGACCCCTATATGGGATCTGAGAAATTCTGGGGTCTCAGCTGCCAGGTAAACCTTCACTTTGACCAGCAAGCCTTAAAAAGATGTGACTACCATTTCATAAAGGGACTGTCGGGTGACAGTAGACACAACTTTGTCACCTGCCTGCCTCCAGTATTTATTTCACAACTTCCCCAGCCGTGCGTGGGCAAAGATAGTTACTCTCACCTTTGGGCTCCATGGGCACTTTGCTCATGCCTTATTTCCAGCACCTTCCGCAACATCCTATCATCCGCCTGCATTTCCATCTTCCCCAGCACGTTGCCGCGGGGCTGGAGGACAGCGCCTGCTGACAGATACTAAGCCAATGCATGCTTTTCATTTCCATTGTCAAACGGGACCAACAGATGGCCCACCCAGTGCTCCACAAGTGTCTCCTATTGCAGGCCTGCAGGGCGGGCACTGGCCCACGTAGCTTTTCCCAGTTGCTAAGGAGACTTAAGAGAGCGGGCGCATAGCTCACGTCAGTCCCATGCCACAGCCTCAGGCAAACCGTGTGACCTCTCTCTGCCAGAGACGGCCCACCTGGAAAATCAGGTGAACCCATCTGAGCAGGTGGGAACTGTAAAGATGATGGATCCTGCAGGTATAGGGTGTCCACCTGTTGGTGCAACAAATCAATACTGCATTCGTAAGAGCGGTTTTAGTATTCTGCTGGCATCAATCCAGTCTGGACCTAGCACTACCCAAGATAAACCCCCAAGTGCTAGACTTCTTCAAAAGTCCCAATGGTACCTGATACATAAGCATTGGGACTTGGAGTCTGTGTGCTAGTCTGACCCCCACGTGTCACAGAAAGTCGTACTGGAACCCAAGAAGGTCCCAAAAAGTGCCCAACACATAGTAGGCGCACTCGGTACATTAGCAGGCGGATGCATGAGTGGATGGAAAAATGAATCTTGGGAATAGTTGAAAGGGCTATTATTTAAGGATAAACTAGAAAAGCGAAAAAGATTTTCATCCTTCCAGTAAGAGTTTTTGGGGATTTTGACCATCAGGCTTGGCTCACACATGAGAGGGCCCTGTTCCAGTTGGGCGAGGGTGCCGTCTGGAGAGACGTCATCAGGTGATAGGACTGAATTCAAATCCCACCTCTTCCACCACTGGGCACCACAACTTAGGGCAAGATTCTTAACCAACAGGAGCCTCAGCTGTTTTCTGTTCCATCTGTCGTCTATAAAAGGGAGTGATACTAATGCTGACCTGTGATGAATCCAACAAAGCTTGGAAGGCTTCGTCCCACCGCGCAGCCTCTCAGAACGCCAGCCCCCTTGCCCTGCCCCCCTGCAAGGAGAGCGGCACAGAGGTGAGTCTCTGGAAACAGCATGGTCCCTCTCTTCCTGAGCGTGAGCTGCCCCATGCCCTGACGACAGGACAACAGGGTATGGCCCTGTGGTTCTGAGAGACTCGAGATTAGGAAAAATGAAAGGAAATACCACTAAGTGAGCAGTCGGTTTCCGAAATTCATTATCCCATGATCCTTCTCACCCAAAGGTGAAAGAGGCTTAGTATCTTTTTAAGTGGAATAAAATTAAACCTATGATAGGCCCACAGTGGATTACTTTAAAAATCTAGTGGTTAGGATGCTTTGGGGTGCAAGTATCATAAAATCGAACTACAACTGGCTTAAACAATAGGGGGCGCCTGGAACTGGAAAGTTCAGAGGTAGAGCAGGCTTCAGGTACAGGTTGATAAGGGATCAAGCTCATTTTTCTGGGGTTCTCTCCACCATGCCCTCCTCCAGGTCATTCTCAGACTGCTTCATCTGACCACTGCCTGTGAGGACATACTCCACTACCACCCCACCAAAACCCCACCGCACCAACCCCCAGCAAAAGGCCTCCCCCTCAGCTGGGCTGGGCCAAGCCAAGGACAGCTGTAGCAAGAGGAGTAGATTTCCCTCTGGGGAAAGGGCCAGGCCCACCTCGATCGCAAGAAACCCCTGTTTCTGTTAAGAAAACAGGACGAGGCAGAATGGAGGCTGGGAAGGCAAGCTGCTCCCTGCTCTGTGGGATCGGAATGTTCCAGAACAGCTATGGCAAGGCAGGGAGGGCCACTGCTGCACACCTGACCCTTCTGGGGCCAAGGCGGGGTCCTCACCAAGAGCTGGCACCTTTGAGGTGGAATCCGGAGAGATCCTTGGGGGCAGGGACTGAGGGAGTCGCTCTTGGGTCTCCAGTGTGGAGGACAGTACCTGGCACCGGCACTTAATAAAGGCTGCGAGAACAGCCGCATGACGGGCTGGTCCAGGACCCAGCTTCCCTCTGTCCACTGCCCCTGGCTCTCCCATCCTGGCTGTGGCTGCGTAAGCCTGGCAGGAGGGACCTGCAGAGGGGAGGCGTGGAGAGGGTTTGTGGGGTGCCCGGGGGTGCTGACCATCCCGACTTAGAGTCCTCCCTCTTGACATCATTATTATTACTCGTATTTCACAAGTGAAGAAACAAAGACGCTGAGGCTCAGAGAAGTTTATCTGAGGCACCTGACACTGCAGTTCCTCCTTTCACCTGCCTTACCTGCCGACCACACCCAAAACAAGTGTTTTGGTGCCGGCCACCAAAAGCAGGGCCCTTGCGGCTTTGCCTTCTCTGTTCTCCAGCGGAGCCGCGTCCTGCGGGGCCGTGGCGGGGACAAGAGCCCCCCAGCACAGGGTGGGGAGCCCGCCTCTGCGCCCACTCGGAGCCCCGGAGCGAGCCCACCAGGGTGAGGGGCCTCCAGGCTGTCGGCTGCGTCCCGCCTAAAACCGAGCCAAGCGACACACAGGAACGCGTTTGGTGCGGAGCCTGAGAACCCTCATCACCGCGTCGCCGCAGTCGCGCTAGCTCTCGACCTGTCTGCTTACGACAGAACCTGGAGGTGAAGGTTTAAACAGGAACTCGCCGTTAATCGCTTTCCCAACATAAAGGCTGGCCAAAGGAATCAGGCCTGACCCCTCTTCGATGAAATGATTAATGGCTTGTTTTTAAATCATTTTGGGGGTGAAATGGAACTTTGTTCCTCATGCTGCTGCTTAGAAGACAAGGAGAAGTTTCTTCACTGTTCCTTGCTTTATTTTGATCATTTCCCCTGGCGTGAAAGAATGCTACTTATTTGTAATTGTGGCAATAGAATCCCAGGCTGCTAGATCTAAGGGGGACCTTCGAGATCATTTAGTCCCCCTCCCTCATTTTGTAGGGGAGAAACAGAGGCCCAGAGAGATGCAGCGGCTTGCCCCAGGACACACAGCTCTGCCGCTAGTGCCCCCGCCTTGGGCTGCTCTCTCCCGCTAGTCCCCTGCATAAGAGCACAAGGCACTTCCAAATGCTTTTCTGAAATAATACGAAGTATTCTCTTCCTAGGGCTTTTTATTCTAAGGTAATAACCCATTCCGCCAATGGCAGAGGTCTGGGATGATATTTGATGGAAAATTCTCTCGTTTAAAAACTCGTGACCAGGAAAGGGAAACCCGTGGACAGGCGAGCTACCGCGCACAAAGCAAGCCCGCGTGTTTCACTGAAACGCTTCCCTCGCTCTTCCTCTGCGGAGACCCGTGACCCTGGAGCGCACGTGAGGAGCCAAACAGCACGGCGCTGGCTCGGCCGAGGGTGGGACCTTGGCGCTGTGTGGCGGGGGCCCCACCACCCTAGCCGGGAACCAGGGGCAAGCGAGGCATCGGTGCCATTGGCCACAGCACAGGTGCAGCTGATGGCCGTCTTCTGCCCGGGACACGAGACCCTTCTCCTTGCCAGGGAGGATGAACCCACGGTGGCCCCATGCGAATGCTGCGAATGTGTACAGCCCTGGGCCCAGCTACCCGGATCCAAGGCCAAGGACTAGGGGAGAACAGCTGCCCTTGGCTTCATCTTTGTCATCCACTCACCTGAGGTCTCCAGGTGTCGGGAGGGAGTGGGAAGGAACTTCAGCAAACAGAGGAGAAACCGGAGTCGGACCCCACGACCAGGGCAGTGCTGGGACGCGGCCCCCCGGTCTGCATCAAGGCGGTGCTGGGGTCTCTGCGTCAGCCCTGGTCTTTGCGGGTTCTTGGTGCGAGAAGGACCCTGCGCAGGGATAACCTGCTGCTGAGCAAGGCCGTGAACAGGGGCTGCCTCGATGCGGAGCTCAAAGTCCCCGTTTTCTCCAAGAAGGAACTTGGAGCAGGGGACAGACTGATGCATTCTGCAGCCCCAGGCTGGACCCGTCAAGCTTCCTGGAGTTCAGTGTGCGCACGGTTTAAGGGGCCGACCCCAGGCCCCAGGAGCACCGTTTGCTCATCTCGCCCAAGCCATCTGAAGGGTGGGTCAGCAAGCGCATCACCGCTCTGCCCGCACACGGACGAGGCTGCTGTGTTGTCAGGCCGAGGCCTCGCAGGTGTCCCTCCATCTCTGGCAACACGTGTCCAGACGTGCGGCCGTCTAAACCTCCAGGGCTGCAAGGACAGCGCATCATGGGTGCAAGTCCAGAGGCGCAGGCCAGGGCCCTTGGGCATCGGGAAGTGTCCACCGACGATGGAGGAGAGAGTGCTTGATACAAACGCACGCTCCTCTAAATGACGACTTTGCGCAGACGCAGGTGTTTGGGGGCAGGCGTGAGGAGGCGGCGGCAGGACGGCTCCCCGGCGAGGCGACTCTCCCTCCCAGCTGACAGGCCAGTTCCCCGCGCACGCAGAGCAGGGACGGGCCCATTATACGGGTGCGTGGGGCCAGAGCTGGCATCTTGTCACTCTGACTCGCGTTGGGCAGCAAGCTTAATTGCGCCCTGTCCCTTCAAGCTGCCTCCCCCAGCAATCTCCTTATCACACACACGTGTTTATTTCACGTTTCCCGGCAGCCCGAAAGCAATGAAGGGAGAGAGGATATGATGTTAACCGAGAGCACTGTTTGTTCTTCCCCGCCCCAGGCCTGAGCCTCACGGAGCCTGGGAAGGGGAGAGTGCAGGAGGTGGGATGCGGTGGTGGGTGGCGGGGAGGGCAGGAGGCCTGGCGGGGCAGGAGCCCCTGGTCCGCTGCTCAGACTGGAACCACTGGCCCCGCCGTGAAACCGCCCTCTGGAAGCCCGAGCACCCCTTGGAAAAGGAAAGGCTCTGGCCGGGCTAGCAGGGGTGGTGGGCACCAGCGGGCAGGCAGGTCTCCCTTTCGCACAGCTTCCTGACTCCTGGGGTGTTCCGGACAGGAGCCAAAGTAACTTTGCCTGAATTTCTGCCCCCTCAGAGCTGGCGGCTGACGGCCCTTGGAGTGGGGGCTACTTTGCTGCACGAAACAGGCTCGTCCTGCCCCCTCGGCCTGCCCCTCCCTTCTTCATCTCCTTTAGAAACAGATTTAAAGCATAAAAAGCTCATTCTCTTCCCAGCCCTGTGCAATTCAGCCACTGAGTTCAAAATCTGTTAAGATGTTTTCCATCCCTAGGATTTCAGATCTTAATTTTATTCTTTTTACACGAAAGAGAAACTATAAGTACATTTTCTGTTTATTAAAAAAAATCATGTGAAAGCACGTTAGATTCTCTTTGCAAACAGGACTATCTACACTTTTTGGTTGCACAACTCTCCTGGTATATTATTTATTGCGAAGGGAAATTATCATGCTGATAAGAAAATAGTGTCACTTAAAAATTAGGTGGTTCCCAATCAACTGATGACAGTAATTGCTGTAACGTCCTCTTTGATTTAGATAGAGTAATATCGATGTAATTGCCACTGGGAAAAAATTATAACGGCTGTTAATGATAACTAACACATAAATGGCAATGAACAGGAACATGTATTTTATATCGAATTCAACCATTGAGCAGCAGTAAGAAACCCAGTGGTTTTCAACAACCTGGCATGAATCCCTCAAGGAAACTAAGCCCCCCGTTCTGCCCATGTAAATGAAGGGGCGGACGCTGGTGCAGGTGCAGTGCGGGGATGTCCTCGGCCTCCCCTGGGCTCCGTGATGAAGGATCCTCGCCTCGCAGAGAGACAGGGAGGGCAGCCCCAGAGCAGCAGTGGCCCAAAACCGTCGGACCTGCTTCCCCCGCAGAGCTGGGCCTGGCTCCACAAGCATCCGCCTGGAGATTGTTCCCTGTGACTTGTTCATGCCTTGGACTCTCATTCATTGGGCACCTACTGTGTGCCATTCACTGTACTAAAGTGAGGATGAAAAGTCTACAAATGCAGCCTCTGTCCCAGGGGAATAAGCACTGATGTGGTTTCCCGCTGTCTGCACCTCCCGTGTGCAGTGCAAGGCCGGTACCCGCAGCCAGCCCGGCCCCGGGCGATGAATGAATGAAGGAGTTCTTTGTGGAGCAGGTGGACGCACAGGACAAGCGGCTCTGGGCGTCAAGCATGGGCATGCCCTGGCAGGCACAGAGGCCATGGGGGTGTGTCATGGCCTGCATGAGCCACAGGCATGTCCACTGATGGGGACGGGACTTCCATGGAGAAGAGGCATTATCTTGGCCCTTAAAATGAGGACATTTAGCTTAATTCCTGACCTGCTTAGCTGTTTAACATCAACTATCACCCAGTGAAGAGGGAGCCCTGAGGAAATGAGACGGTGTTATAAATGAGGGGGCAAAGGAGGTTCCCTGGGCCCAGGTCGGATCAGGGGTCTGGGCGCTAGTCTAGACTGACCTGTTCCTTGGACATGGGTCAGTCACTTAGCCTGGATGATGGTAAGAGGTAGGGTCAGCTGCACAGGTGGTCTCCAGAGTGTGCCACGGGTCGCACTTCTCTATGGAGGTTCTGAGCATCCTCATGAAGACCCCACTCAGATTCTAATTCTGCAGAATCCGAGGGAGCTGGGAGATGGCCTGACTGTGTACAAATCTATGAAGTTCCATGGGATATTACAATTCCCTTGGTGTTGGGGCAAGGCGCTAGGCTATATGCTTTATTCATGTCTCATTTTACTCTCAAAAACAAATATTTATGGTTGCAAACATTTGTCCCATTTTACAGCAAGAAGTAGGTAGGCACAGAGAGGCTGAGTAACTTGCCCAAAGTCACACAGTAAGTGGCAAAGTCAAGTTTGGGGCTAGGTGATTGACCTCAGGTCCCTCACGTCTGCCCCATATGACATTCGTATATGATTCCAGTGGGAGTTTATGTTTGAGAACCACTGGCCTAGATGGCCTACAAGGTCCCATCCAACTCAGTAGCCTATGATCATGTGAAGCTTGATGGGGAAAAAAGGCACAGAACATTCCAGAGCATGGCATGACACCACGGCTCTACATGGGGCACAGTGTCCGGTAACCCTGCGCAGCCAGAGGCCACCTGGATGCCCATGGAAAGGAGGCAGGTGTGACTTCTGTTCCTCATCACATAGGTACTGGTACTAAGTCTCTCCCATTGGAAACAATTAAAAGGGTTCAATAAAACTTTGTAAAAACATAAAATCATCAAGAGCTGACAAAATGGTAGCAAGGAAGGAAGGAAAAAGAAGGGAGGGAGGGAGGAAAGGAGGGAAGGGAGGGAGGAAGGAAGGAAGGAGAGAGAAAGAGAGAGAAAGAGCTAGGCCAAAAAATCCCAGAGGAAATGAAACACAGACACAGAGGCAGAGCACTAAAGCCACTTCTACTGAGAAATTGCCAAGAATGGGGCCTTTGAGCTTCAGTTTGCACAGCTTTGCAGCATCATGGGTCATAAGATAAAGGCCAGTGCCACCTGCAGCGAGCAGCCATGGTACTGAGCATAGAGAGGAAAAAAGAAAAAAGTCCCTGGTAATTGTAACCACAAGCAACCTTTGTCTGAGTTTGTAGTGCAGATTCTCATGATCTGGTTAGTCCAAATCACCTCAAACCCATTAATTCAGTACAAAGTGGTCCCAACTGACAGTTCACCCAAAGTACCTGGCAGAAGCAAACAAACTCTCTCTGAAGGAATGCAACTACTTCTTAAACCTCAAGTATTAAAATAATCCCCACAAGGAAAATGAGCAGGTCATACGTAGGAATATTTAAGAAATAACATGCTGTGAGTCAGAACCAAGGGAAGGAAAAGAATGTAGAGACCGACTTGCAAAGACTTTAGGAATTTGCAGATACACACTATAAAATAACAATGCTTACTTCATCTAAAGAAATGAACTTTAAGAAAAAAACATTAAAATGACTTTGAATGTTTGAAAAGAAATGAATATAATTTTAGGAAGTAAAAAATACAGTAACTGAAGTTAGCAATTCAATTTATGATTTTAACTGCTGATTTGATGTGGCTGAAGAGAGAATTCATAAACTGGAATATAGAGGAGAGGAAATTGTCTAAAAATGCACCACAGATGGTCAAAGAGACAGGAAAGAAAATATGGAATAAAGGCTAAAAAGATGAGGAGGATAGAGTGAGAAAGTCTTCAATCAGAGCCTCATTAAGAAGAGACAAGAGGGAATATGAAAGAGGCAATATTTGAATAAATAATGGCCAAGAGTTTTTCAGAATTGATGAAAGCCATAAATTCAAGGCTTTAGGAAGGCCAATGAGTCCCAAGAAGGATGGATACAAAGAAATTCACATCTAGATACATAATAATAAAACCAAGAATATCAAAAAACGAGGGGAAAAAAAGACTATCTGTAAGGTAGTGACAGACCTAAAGCTGAATTCTCAGTGGCAACTGTGGAAGTGTGCACAAAAGGAACTATATCTTCAATGTGTTGAAATGCTATGTGATAATGTAGGATTCTATGCCAAGAATATCTTTCAAGACTGAGGATAGGCCAGGCACAGTGGCTCACACCTGTAATCCCAGTACTGTGGACGGCCAGGGTGGGAGGATTGCTTGAGGCCAGGAGTGTAAGACCAGCTTGAGCAACACAGCAAGACCCCACCTCTATGAGAAATTACCTGGGTTTGGTGGTGTGCACCTATAGTCCCAGGTACTCAAGAGGCTGAGGCAGGAGGATGGCTTGAGCCCAGGAGTTTGAGGCTGCAATGAGTTATAATCATGCCACTGTAGCCCAACCTGGGTGACAGAGCAAGAGCCTGTCTTGAAAAAAATGAGGAAAAAATAAAGATATTTTCAGACAAACAAAAACTGAGCAAGTTTACACAAGCAGATTGCAAGTTGTCAGGAAATTGTACTTTAAGAGAAGGAAAGTCATCCCACATGGAAGTTTGAGATGTGAAAAAGAATGAAGAGAGAAGAAAATTGGAAACATTTTGGTAAATCTAGGTGAATAATGAGGATATTAAACCACAATAATGCAAGAGTAAAATATATGTATCTCAATATCTCTATTAAGAGCCAGACATCAGAGTCATAACCGAATGGATTTAAAATGTTCTAAAGTCCTTATCTGATCTAGGCAGAGGGTAAAGGTAACCTTTAGCTTTAGACTTTGTAATGAGTGGGTACATGTTGCAATTTCTGTTTTCACTGAAAGAGTTAGTAGAAGGGAAAAAAGGAAATGAGGCAAAAAAACCCCAAAAAACAAAAAAACCCACCTCTGTCGGAAAGTAGGTAATAAGATGAGAAAGAGAAAGACCCAGAGGGGGCTTAAGGAACGGTATGGGGCCAGTGGGGAGTAAAGCCCAGAGCAAGATGTTAGATATAAATTCAAATATATCCCTAATTATATTAAATTTAAATATGCTAATTGCTCCACTTAAAAGACAAATTTGTCCAACTGTTTAAAAAATGAATTATAGGCTGTGTACAAAAGATATACCTAAAAATAAATATATAAAAGTACTGAAATTAAAAGGATGAAACAAGACATACCACGTGACATAACGTGGCTTGGCTAGAGACGTCGAGAGGCGTTGCAGCCCCGGCGTGACCAGAGTGCACGCGGCGTGCAGTTCCCACAGCCTGGGCCACTTCTGAACGGTGCCCAAGAATTATTTAGAAATGGCCTGTTGTCCAGAGGCCAACTTGGAGGATTCCAGTTTCTTGATGCCAACTACGTAGTGTATTTCATCTAATCTGAGATTTAACCGTTAAATGATGCACTGTTCACTTATGTGGCACTAAGAAAGAAAAAAACCTACCACCAGTTAAACCATAACAATGCTTCCTTATCAATTTGAATTTTTCATTTATTGCATGTTTAGACTTAGACTAATTTAGACACATTTTTATCATGTATGTACCTTTGAATATACAGAAAGAAAATATAAGTGAAAAAATTTGCTTAAGATATGTCTAAAACATTTTCATAGTCAGAGTCTAAGCCCCTGGAACCCCCTTTCAGCTCAGTGTCCGTGCATCCCCACATGCTGCCGTCCCCCTTGCAGTCGAGAGAGTGGAGGGTGGGGCTTTTCTGGAGCAAACCACTGCTGACTCCAGAAATTTCTTCCAACCACCATTCTTCGAGTTTATTTGATCTTATCAGAAGGTGTCCAGGAAAGAAATACAATCATGGCTCATAGTCCTTCCTAAAATTGTTCTTAAATATTTTTGACTACTGTTGGGGTTTGCAGTGGCCCCATCATGCCCCCAGAAGCAACCATGTATGAGCCCATGTGCACAAACAACCACTACATCACGAATGGCCTGCAGCCAGCGTGTCACTGATTGCAAAACGATCCTAATTTCAGAGATATGCAATCATGGAAACAAAGGCTCGATGGGGTTAGCCGAGTGCTGACTGGAGAGGATCAGAGCAGAGTGCCCACCTCAGGGTAGCCCTTCCCGCAGCAGGCGTGTCCTAATATTCAGAGACAGAAGCGGGGACTTCACTGAGCTTGCAGAGCTGGTTGTTCGGCAGGGTTTATGCCTGCTTCTTGGTAAACATCTGAGTGTACGACGGTGCAAGGAAAGAAAAGAGGGGCAGAGAACAGGTGAGAGCAAGCTGGGAGCACCGCAGTTTGGGCTGGGACTGGTGGCCTGGTACACTGGGAGATGCACAAGCCGTAGCATCCCACGGAGGTGGGTGCAGACCCTGAGTCTGTGTTACCCAACGCCAACCATTAGACTGCCTCAGTGACTGCCTTCTTCTCTAAGAAATGGGCACAGTACCCACAGTGCCATTCAAAGGATGAGGACTCACAGTCAGTTCTCATTGTTAGCTGTGGTTACATTCTGTGCAGTTGCCGTGAACACGGAATGAGAGAACACGGAAGCATTGCTCCTACAGGAAACACAGGGTTATGTTCCTTCGAGCCCTGGTCACAACATTTTCACCGACCAATTAATACATAACCTTGTTTTATATGTGCTTCTGTTTAAAGACACTTTTTAAAAATATGTAGGGTCGATTCATTAACATTGACCTCATGGCCAACAGCACAGTAACGCAGGCCCGCACGAAGCCCAACACACCCAGTCTACTAACTTGTCCAAAGTGACACGGCTTCAAAAATGCCAATGCGGCCCAGAGTCGGTGTTCTTGACACACACACGACACATACATGGATCATCAAACCACGTAGGCTGTGTGTTTATGTCATTTGTAATTATGCCAAATTAAAAAAAAAAAAATCATGACCCAAAGATGGTTGCGTTAGGGTTGAGTTTTTGACAATGCCCCAAACTGGGTCTCTGTTATGCCACGTGGTCAAGTAAATTTATTTAAAAATTACTCAACTCTGCAAAAATCATTAAATCTTCTGGAAAAATAGTGTGTTGACCTAATAAAAGTTTCACATTTTTAACCATCATTTGGCCTTGTGCACACACAGGGAGGTACCGGTTTCTGAAGAGGAGGAAGGAAGAGCGGGATCCTGCCAGCTGGACAGGTGACTGGGGTAAGTCTGTCCACCCTCTGGCTTCACTTTCCTTCTCTGAGAAACGAGGTCAACGCACTTCCTGTTCTGGCCTCCAGTGACATCCACGGGTCGTGAGGCATTCATCCACACTCCTAAGTGCTGGATACAAAGTTTGCAACATGTGTTTGTTTTCCTTTCTTTCACTTTCTTTCCCCAACCTGCAGCCCCCTCCCCCCAAAATATTATCGAAGAGTAATATGAAAAATACTGCATCGCCATTGTCTCATTGACTAGAAAAATTTTCTCTTCCTCAATCGTATTTTCAGGGTCGGTCATGGAATTTTGAATTATCTAAAGAGCAGATTGCTCGTCAAGTATTCTGCCCGCACACCCCGGGTTCTGTGATTTGATTTATTAAGAGCAGAGTAAAAGCCTCGCACACACCTTCACGCTCTCATCACACGCAATTTGTCCGCTGAGCATTCTGACCCAAGACTGGCCAGTTCGATAGAGCCACTGAGTCCATTAAAGTCATTCCTCCGACTGGGTGCAGGGCAGTGTGGCAATAGGTGACAAGCACCTTTAAAACAGATAGTCTTCAGCACGTGAATGCCACTTCTAGAAATCTATCTAAGGCAAATAATCAGAGATGAGCAAAAAGATCTGTGTGTTAAGCTTTTTGTCACAGTGTAATTTATAGTAGAGAAGTTACAGTGTATCTCTGTGAGGGTATATAATGTATCTGTTAAAAAAAAAAACTTTTCCTGATGCATTATGGAATAAGAAAAACCAGGTTATAATGCAGCGTGTTCAGCCTGACACTGATTTTGGTTAAGCTTAGATGCACTGAAAAAAAGTCTATAAGGAAGTTGGTAAAATGCTAACAATGGCCTCAACAACAGTAGCAGAAATGTATAACTGCTTTATTTCTTCAATATCTGTTTATATGCTTTTGTGTATTTTCTATAATAAACACATGTGTTTCCATAAAAGGATGATGACTGAGCCATTTCCACTTTATAAATGTGTTTGATGTGGCCTCCATCTTTTTGTGGCCTCACATGGTGTCAGCAGCGGGGTGGGGGATGGTCCCCTCCTAGGGAGGGGGTTCTTCCCAGTACCCCCTCTTCAGGGAACTGCCAGTTTTGTGGTGGGGCCATGCGGCTGACCCTGAGCACTGACCGGGTTAAATCTAAGAGATCATCCCCTCTCCTGTATGCTTAAGAATGTCAGTAGTATTTTTATTTTGGGGTAAATCTGAAAATCCCCAACCTCGGTCGCCAGCATCTGAGGTCCTAACCCAGGAGTAAGTTGCTTTTTGTGACACCACGCTAGCAAAGCAACCTCCCACTGAGGGTCTGACACAGATGGAAATTCACTCGTCTTGAAAAGAGAGGAA
The DNA here is from genome assembly GCA_004363605.1 of Indri indri. NCBI lineage: Eukaryota > Metazoa > Chordata > Mammalia > Primates > Indriidae > Indri > Indri indri. The sequence goes on along the minus strand of RJWJ010000997.1, from coordinate 33,747 downwards.
GGGGTATGGTACCTGAGAAAGATGGTAGGCATAAAATATCACGCTGCATCACCAGTAGGGAATATGTGCCCAAAATCCCAACATTTATTCAGTGACAATGAAAGGGCAAAGTGAATTTAATGTGCATTCATAACAGGTGATCGTAAATGGGCTGGAAGTTTGTTCTGGATGGACAAGTTAAGAATCACAGATTTAGACACTCAGGAACTGTGTGTGTGTCGGCTGCCCTGTGGCTTCAGCGTTGAATAAATACAGCATCTCTTTATTCATTCACCACTATCCATCACCTTTGTTTGGGGCCTAGTAACTTGCTACGGGTTTAAATTTGATCAGTTCATGATGTTTTGTCAAAGGCTTTTGCTGGGTCAATCCACGAATTCGAGAAACCAGCTAAAAGGCTCCAATGTCAAAAGCACCCGTTACTTCACTCACTTCTAGGCCTGGAGGGGCCCCAGAAGGGCGAGGGCTGCTGACCAGACCTGCCTCCTCTTGCTGAGAACAGAGGGACTGCGTCCCCTTTGCGGTGAGCAGCTGAGTTTGGGTCAGACACTTTTGAGCCCAAGTGCTGTGCCCCACTTCCAGGCCAGCCCGTGCAAACCCTCCTCCCGCAAGCCCCCTCTTCCCCAGCCTTGGCTCGACTTGGGGGACACCTGGCCCCCAGAAAGCCCCAAGACCCAGGGTGGCCACGAGCAAGGCACTGGCACCTCTTACTTCCAGTGTGAGGGGGAAAAACTTTCTGATGTGTTAAGCCAGTGAAATGCTGGGTTTTTCTATTCCAACAGCTGTCATTACCCTAACGTGTGTGGACAGAGACCCAGATGTGAGCAAATAGGTGCATGTGTGTTGTTTGGAATTTTTTTTAGAATGTTGCCCAGTGAGAATGCGGCATGCTCAACTTCATTTACAGATTTCCCTTCCAAACCAATACACGCCCTAGGGAAAGAGTAAAACATCTTAGCACTGCGGGGTACGTAAACCATTATCTCCAAATGAGGTATCCGAAGCTTAAGTCAGCAGTTCATCTAAAGTCCTGGACACCCAGAGAAGAAGCCGTCCCAGGGGAGACCGTCACTCCCTTCCCCTTTCCTGCCGACATCACAGTTTCAGTTACCTGTGGTCAGCCACGGCCCGAACATATTAAGATATTCTGAGAGAGAGAGAGAGAGAGGCAGAGACCACGCTCACATAACTTTTACTGTAGCGTGTCACTATGATTGTTCTGTTATTAGTTATTGTTAATCCCTTACTGTGCCTAATTTGCAAATCAAACTTCATCACAGGTACTTAGGTATAGGAAAAATCGTAGTGTATACACGATTTCAGTACTACCCGCAATTTCCAGAGTCCCCTGGGGGTCTGGGACGCGTCCCCCGCGGGAAGGGGGGCTGCTCCGCGCCGTCTCCCGGTCCCCTGCCGCCTGTCCGCTCTCTCCATGTCTCCCGAACGGCCTCACCAGGGAGACCAGCCCCAAAGTTAAGCCTCGGTCACCGGTGCCGAGGGTCCTGAACTTTGTAGGGACCTCAAGAAAACTTCCCCTTCGCCCTGGGGGGTTCACTGCAAATCAACTGACAAAAGGTAGATGAGTCGGAGAAAAAGCATGCAGATGCGTTAGGTCGTAGTCTTACCGGACACAGGAGCTTCAGAATGAAGACCCAAAGATACAGAGGAAACTCCATTTTTACGCTTAGGCTCAGCAAAGCGTGGACAGCCCTGTAGAAACACGGCTGGGCAGGAAGGGCACGACCTGCGGCTGACAGGTGGAGTGGGGAACCTGGCAAGGCCCGTCTGCCTGGAATCTTCTCGGCCTCTCAGAGCAGCACCTTCCTTCAGGGTGCGGGCAGGACCCTCTCTGGAATGGGGGTCTTATGACCCACAGTCAAACAAGGTGGGTCAGATCGTTTCTTCACGGCCAGTTTTTATACAGAAAGGCGGGGGTGAAGTCAGAGCAATAGTTCTAGGCTTTACGGCTGGCTTTGGTTTCTAGGACCCGCCTTGGGGAAGGAGATTGCGGTTTCCAAGGCCGGCCCGGGGGAGAGTGGGACTCAGAGGCAGGAGGGCAGGAGAAGGTCAGGGAGACACTTCTGCTTCTGAGGCTGTTCCCACCCCCTCGCCTTGGTATCATTTCCTGAGCCCCAGAACGGGGACAGACTTTCCCCACACGGGGAATTCCGGCAGAGCCAGACCCCCACCCTCCGTCCCACCCCGCTCGGAGACTCTGGAGCCGGAGGTCTTGCAGAGCCTTCCCCCAGAGCAGGGAGTCCGTGGGAACCCGCGGCACAAGGTAGCCATGTGTGGTGACCTCCTGGAAGGTCTCACAGTGAAGCCGGAGCCGGGAACGTCAAGGGTTATGTCATCGCTAGAACATGTCAGTTCTGCAGGAACAAAGTAAATGGCAGGATGGAGGATAAATTTCAGTGTAATGGGGCCAACATTTTCTTGGGGAGGAGACAGGTTCTTGAGTTTCTCATTAAAAGTCACCAAGAAAATAAGATGTGTACAAAAATACATCTACTTGCAACTTTCCAGTGGTATATTTGGTGTATGACGTGAGATTCCTTATTTTTAAGCTGATAATTTCTTTGGTAATATCGTAGTTTAGTTCTTAACTTTTAAATTTTGCCTTTATTTAAAAACAGCAATGTAACTTTAAAAAGACAGCATAAATCAATAAAATGAAATGAATCATTTTGGCCCGTGTCCCAGACAACTGTGGCTCTACGACAATTTAGCGGAGTCGGGAATTATTATAATGATTTCTAAGAGCTGAAATGAGCCACGGTCTCCTCACCCACAGCGGACATGGCATCCTGGCCTTCACGGCGCTCAGCTGGGGGCACTCAGGGAGCGGCATGGTGGTGACCACCAGGGTAAGCAGGGAGACAGTGTCAAGCACATCACACCAAGTCCCGGGCCTCACCTTGCTTGTTCTTGCAAGTCAAACCACAGCAAACATCCACACCAGGTATCAGCTTCCTAGGGCTGCCTTAGCAAATTACCAAAAACGCAGCTTACAACCGTGGAATTTATTTTCTCATGGTCCTGGAGACTGGAAGTCCAAAATCCAGGTGTCAGCAGGGCCACACTCCCTTGAAGGCGCTCAGAGGACCTGTCCTCGCCAGCTTCGGTGGCCACAGCGGTCCCTGGCATTCCTTGGCTGCGTCACTGCCATCTCCGCCTGTGTCTTCACACGAGCTTCTCCCCCGCACGTCTGCATCCAAACGTCTCTCGTAAGGACACCAGTCATCGGGTCAGGGCTCAGCCTAATCCATTATGACCTCATTTTAACTTGATTACATCTGTAAACACCCGATAGGGTCACATTCACATCAAACATCAAAATCTGTTTGGGGGGAACACAATGTTACCCCCTGCAGAATATTTCTTATGTGCCAGACACTTTGCCAAGGAAAATCTTTGAATGGCTTCACTCCATTCTTGTAAAAACCCCAGGAGGTAAGAACCCCCCATTTTACAGATGAGAAAACTGAGTCTGAGAAGGTCAATTGCCCGAGGCCACACAGCTCCCATGTTGCAGAAGGAGACCTCAAATCCAAGTCTGTCTTACCCTCCAATCTTACTCTTAACCACGAGGCTAGATTCAAAAATTGCAAGTCATTACAGCCTGGTTAGAATCAGTTTTCTGGGTCAAATGACCGGTCAAATCTGGAATTAGAACTCTGAAGGGGTGTCAGCCAAAGCTGCGGGTTGGTGGGGGGATCTGCCTGAGATAGCCAGGCGTGCTCAGTTCGGGAACACACACACGAGGCTAAAGCCATTAATGCCCCTGCTCCCACCCAGGCCCCTGCTCTGCAGTTATTGTCTGAAATGGTCCTGACACCTCACCCCCGGTCCGTACCACGTGGGGCTGAGACTCCGTCCCATCTACTGGACTTCCCCTCACCCGCCCACATCCCTTCCTGGGCCCGGCGCGGCCCGTCGGTGGAACACACCAGCGAGCCGGCTCTCTGCTGACCTGATTGTAAAGCTAACTAAACTAATTAATCACAACAGATTAATAAGAGTGACAAGGTTAGAGAGGTGACATTCTCCAAAATCTCCAATTTGGTTATGAGTGCGCATATTTTTTTTAATCCCCACAGCAATTTATTTTCTGTATAGAGAAGTTTCTCCAGGAATGTCCCAAAATGTAGTCAAGGTTAACTGTGCTGTGAGCTTATTCAATATTTATGATTCTTTTTATTTGTATTACTAGGACTTTTTGGGAACTCCAAAGGGTCCATTAATCAAACAGAGTGACAAAATGAGCCATTTGACAATTGGAACAAGGGTGGAATATTATTATGATTTTACACACATATATATTTATTTTTGGTTCAGGAATAAAAGAACCAACTTAAACTTCATCAACAGCTCCTGATTAATTGTTACAAAGTGTCATCCATAAATTTCCCTTCGATCTAATAATCCTCTCAGACGATTTAACAATATCCCCAGCGAGTTGGCTTTATTGAGGGCTGAGTTCCTGAGAAAGCAGCAGTGACACAAATATCTCAAGTGCGCGGAGACGGTCGGTGGACAGTCTTCACGGCGCTGACAGCTCTGAAATACAATTATCAGTGTGATCTGCTTAAGAATTCATCATCAGCCGCTGCCTTCTGAAGACTTAAAAAAATACCGAGACATACAAAGAGAAAGGTGATAAGAAGGCGTCATTTTCCTCCAGCCTCATAACTGTAAATTGAAGAAAATTATTTTCTTTGCCTCCAGCTCATTGGCATATAGGCAGCATTATATTATAATTTCATAAGCATAAATCCTTTGAATAAATTTCAGAAGAATAACTAAATTAGAAATGCAAGTAAAGTATCTAAAAAACTTAACTGTCCTAGGCAGAGAAGAAGATGTGGGAAGCAGAGGGAAGACACAATTCCTCTCTGGGCACTTCCTTGGGTTTCCAGGGGCCCGGGAAGGCACTGGCTCTGAAAACGGCAGTTTTTAACCCCATTCTGGGTCCAGCGGTGAGTAAAATAGCCCCCCCAACCTTCCCACCATCATGTTCCAAGGAATTTGAGTCGTAATTCATCATAAATTAATTTTGGAGAAACAACAGGCTGGGGGCATGTTATAATTATTGTTATTTGTTTATTTGTTATGTTAACCATTATTTATTATTATGTTACGCATATGTGAGACCACAAAGGTTGGTCCCTGCGGTTTCCTAGCAACATGTCCATGTGCTCTTCACACACAGGTTACCAGACCCTCGATCCACGAAGGGTGGGCAGCAGGGAGTGGACGCCGGCGTGGGGGGTCCTGGCTTCTGTGCTTCCCTGAAGTGACTCAGTGGGACGGCTGGGCGATGAAGGGTCTATCCAGCACTGGTGACAGTTCATGACCTGCACAGCAGGTCATTTGCAAAGACTATTCAAAGGCAAAATCCTGGCTCCACGGGAAATACCTAGGGCTGGTTCATGTTCAGGAAGGACTGCCCTTCTGAGGGCCCTTCCTGGTGGGTTCAGACACCCTCTGCCCCGCCAGGCCACAATGGGAGGTGGAGCATTGGGAGGGGCTGGGGAGCCTCCTGGGAGCCCACCTGGGCTCAGGGGCCACATTCAGCGTAGCCACCCCCGGCCCCTCCCTGCAGTCTTTCTCCCCTTCCCGGGTGGGGCAGCTGACTCCAGCCCCAGCTGGCTTCCAGGACCCACCAGGGTGCGATGGGGACAGAGGACAGAGCCTCAGGGGAACTATGTTCAGACAGGATAGCCACTCGGGAGGACGAGTGTCCATCTATCATGCAGAGTCTCCTGTGTTAGGACAAAAATGTTAAGACAGGCTGATTTCCACTTTCTCCTGCGTGGAAACCCCTTGTGCAAAGGAGACCGTCCCCGGGGTCCTTGGAGGCACTCAGTAGGTTGGAGGAGGGATGCTGCACCGACGACCCTCTGGTCTCCCTCGTCTGGCATCCGCTACCCTCCCGTGATCACTGCCATCCTGGTTCAGAAATCCCTGGCAGAGGGGCCTGGCGCTGCCCCATGTCCTCTCCCTACGGTGGGGCCACTGCACATAGTCCCCGAGGCTGTGTTCTCCACTCCCCACAACAGTCCTACGCATTATTACTCACTGAAGTCCAGGTTTTATTCAGGTTTCCTTAGCTTTCACCTACAGTCCATCCTGCCCTGGGACCCTCCTGGGACACCACATGACATCGAGTCCTCAGGTCTCCTTAGGTGCCTCCTGGCTGTGACAGTGTCTCTGGCTTCCCTGTGCTTAACGACCTTGAGAGTTTTGAGCTGGTCAGGAATTCTGTAGAACATCCCCCAGCTGGGGCATGATGTTTTCTCGGGGCTAGACTGCATTTATGGGTCTGGGCCGCAGCGGTCAAGTATTTTCATGCCATCGTATCGAGGGTACATGTGGTCAGCATGACAGATCCCTGCTAACGTTAAGCCTGATCACCCGGCTGCACCAGGTCTGCCCGGATCCCCCACTGTAAAGTCGCCCCTTCCGCTTTTCCACACTGTACTCTGGAAGGAGGTCGCGGGAGCAGCCCGTGCCGAGGGGTGGGAGCTGTGCTCCGCCTCCCCGGGGCCGGGGTAGCCACATACGCGGTTTGGAATTCTGCGTGGAAGATGGGTCTCTTCTCCTCCATCTGTGTGTGTATGTGACCACTTGTTTAGGTCAGAATAGACAGATTGTATACTTTGAGTTGGATTCCAATGCCACTTTACTGTCCTTACAGGGATGGCAAGAGATGGAGACATCCCTTCCTGTTCTCTCTGTTTCCCCTTCCCCCTTTCAGCTTCTGGGACCCTCCCAGGCTCGGCATCAGGGCCTGTTCCTGGAAGCCTGACTAGTGGCTCTGAATGGTGGCACTGACAACCTTTGGCTTCGTGCTGAAGGTATTTGGAAGCACCTATTGCTCCCGCCACCATGCTCTGTGGTTCCCTTTAGACGAGGACTGCGTCTTTCTTGTCACTTCATCCTCGGTGCAGGCCTGGGGTGGCCTCTCCTTTGTTGTGAGGCTGAGCTGATTCGGGGCTAAATCAACTTGTCTTGGCACTCATTGTGGGGGGAAGAACTCTCTCCATCGCGCCCGCCCCACCCTCTGGAGAAGGCAAGAAGGAGAGTCCATTCCACCATCAGTCCTTACAGGGCTGGCAGGACATGGAGACATTCCCAACCTGCTGACTGTGGCAGCGCTCAGGGCGGTCCACGCGCCTTCTGGCCCTCCCCGCCCCCTCTGACGGCAGGTGGGGCCACGCAACTTGCTTTGCCCAGGAGATGTGGGTGAAATGAAAGTGTTTCTTCCAGGTGGGGCCCTTCAGTGCGCTGACCATGTCGCCAGGAGTACTGACTCCCGTCTGGGCATCCCAGGACACCGAGTCTGGATGGAGCCTGAGTGATGGCACTCAGAACAGTTCTCCAGCTGACGCTGTGTGTGCATGCAGCGTGAAGAAGAAATAAACATTGTTGTGTGAAGCCACTGAGACTTTGGGGTCATTGTTACCGTGGCATAACCTTGCTGTTTTGACTAGCATGTTCACATTCGTGCCTTCTTCTCAGAACAACCAGCTCCCATTTATTGATGGAAAGAGGGTTGACAATAACGAGGTTAAACAATCGAGTGTGCTAACAAAACGTGCATAACGTAGCCTCGGCTCCACCGCGCAGTGTCATCCTGAGCAAACACGCACACACACTAAAGCGTAAAGTATGGACTTTCCCTGGAAGCAGTTTTTCATGCTCTGTGAAAGCTGTTAATTTTTCTCATTGGAGGTGGGCCAGTCGAGTTCAGTTCTCGAAGCCCTTCACTGCAGAACTCGCCCAGCACTGTTTCCTGAAGGTACCTAAGGTGCTGTCTAGAAGGCTGGGCATTTTCTCTTAACGAAAAGATAGATAAGGGGGGGGAAATGCCTTTCCTTCTTTCTTCCTTTCTCTTTCTTCCCTTAAAAAACTCAGAATGATGTTGTGATTAACTTGCATTTTGCAGCACAGTGGATATGACAGTCAACCAAATTAATCCCATTATGCAAAACCCAGTTCACAAATGGTTTTGCATTTTTGCAAAATTATGTCAATTTCCCCATAAATTGGAGAGACTGTGTCAGTTTTCTGAACCACACAGAGATGCTACCCAGTGCTGTATGTCTATATTCCTCTAATTCAGAGAGATACAGATTTTAGCTCCGTGGCACAAATTAGGATTCATAACTTTAATGCTGATATTTTTGTTCACGTGAGACTTGCATGAGAATTACCATTAGTTTCATATTTATTTACAATCTTCTTCTGCAGCATACTCATGGTGGCAGGGAGAAAGAAAGAGCATTAGTTGCTTGAGAAAAAAATGGTTAAAACAAAACCCTTAATTATTTTGATATTAAGAACACGATTTATTCTCTCTTTCCACTTCTTCAGCGCTCAGCCGGGCGCCTGCAGCCCTCGCCCCGAGTCCCTCTGCCCCGTCCCTGTCTGCATTCGAGCGGTCCCACAGCAGACAGTCGCCCAACTGCCGTCCTCTTGGCCAGCAGCAGACATGCAGTTAGTGGCCAAATCTGCTTGGCATTGACGGTGATCTGTGAATTCCCTGTAACTGGACCAACTCGTCAAATTCAGCTGGCTCCTGCCTGGAGCCGCCGAGCTGCCTGGATCTGGAAGGCTCACACTCTGACCCTCCCCAGCCCTCGGAGCCCCGCACATCTGCTCACTGGACGCGGTGTCTTCACCTGGTTCATTTCGAATGCAGAGGCCCCTCCACCCGAGCCCAACATCGCTTCCTCTCTGCCTCTCTCTCTTTTAAAGGGAGAAAGAAAAAGCTTCCTTGTTTTGAAGACTGGCGCTCCAAGGACTAAATTACTCACTGAATTCAGAAAATCTATTTTTTAATGGTTATTCTTTCTTTGCGTAGCATTTTTTATTCCGGTAATGCTTTCTTGAACAGTGAATTGTTGACTTTTTCTGCTTTAGATTTATTAGACATGTGTCAAGTTGTCAACCTCCTACCGTTTGCATTTGTGTCCACCTTGCAAACAGCAGGGAAAAATACTTTTTTTTTTCCATGAACGTTCACTTCTTGGCAGTTCTGAAACAAATTTTTGAACAGTTGCTGTTCCTATTGATAGCAATAGTTTGATGTTTCAAAAAAAAAAACCAGGGTTTTATTTTCCCCTAAATTTTTGACATGTTCTGTCATATCACATCACATCAGACCCTGATGCATCAAAAACAGGGAAGGGGAGGGCGCAGCCCGCATGGCTCACATAGATCACGAGCCTCCCTGCACACCCACCCATCTGTTCGCCGCTTAGTCCTTTTGTTCTGTCTCTGATGCTGGTATTCCTCAAGAAAACGTAAGCCTGCTTCTCCCGAGACGCTGCAGTCTCTCCAGCAAGGCTTCCGGATCTTTGCGAAAAAGAGTTTTCCAGGAATTAGGAGCCCATCCGCGTTTCCCTCCTGCGGGGTGGCTGGAATATAGACACATCCGTGAAATCAAACGCAGACAACAAAAATAAAAAGGGAAGAATATACAAACGAAGTGAACACCCAATAGCCTCAGGCAAGTGTCACCTAAAATTGCTGAAACTGTGAAAAAAAAAAATCAACAATCAAAACTGTTTCTCGCAGGGCTGTTCCCATCCCCCGGCAGGGCTGCCAGAACCCCTCGGCCGGCGGCTGCGTGCTGTGCTGTGAAATGAGGCCCCAGCGCGTCCTCCAGGAAGGGGAGGTGGGATCCTCGGGGGTCCTACGGGTGCCCCGCCCCACTCGGCGTGCCCCTGGTGCTCCGGGAGCCAAGCCGGGGGCCCCTGCCTGACCACCCCCTCTGCGCACTCAGGACCAGCCTCACCCGGGGGCCACCTCGGCGCCCACCGACTCCACCTGCGCGGGGTGTGTCAGCTTCCCACGGACTAGGCTCCAGGGTGTGAGCAGGACCGTGGTACATACGCAGGGGCCTGGGGGTTCCAGGGAACGAGGCCTGCTGCCCACGCCGGGGAAGGGCCGGGCGCACGGGCTCGGAGCCCAGGGCGCGTGCGGGGTGAGGACCAGCTGCAGGGGGAGGACCAGGGCGGAGCAGCCGACCCGCTGGGGGCTGAGCATGCGGTGGGGCGGGCAGTTTGGCCAAGCCCGTGTGGAGAGAGGAGCCCGGCTGGGGACAGGACACCCGGGAGACTGTGCTGGAGACTGAGGCTGGGAGGCAGACTGCCGGTGCCACGAGAATCCTGCAGCAGCATCGGGAGCTGGGCTTGGGTGTTTTCCTCCCGTGTAGGGTCACCACCGTCCCACCCACTCTTTCTGCCCTGGCAGCTTCGTGGGCGTGCCGCCTGCACGACCACACAGGTGACACAGGCCCTCTGCTCAGATGCCACCTCCTCCCGGAGGTCTCGGAGGCCCTGTAGCTGGGTACAAAGCTCCCGTAGGCACATCCCTCCTCCGACGGCCTCTCCGTCTGTCCCTCCCCCGCCAGTCGGTGACCTTCCGGAGGGGCTGTGTCTTAACACCCTTTGCCAGCGCCCAGCTGAGTGAACGTGAAAGGCGATGGGGAGCTGAGCCTTTAGAGGGCGCCAAGAAGGAACTGGAGCGATTTGCATTTCAGAAACGTGGACGGTGAGCCGGGTGAGGGTGCGAGGCGGGTGAGGCTGGCAGAGACTGGGGTGGGGGGAGGTCCTGATAGTTCTAGCGGCAAGTCGGGAGGTCCAGCCTAGGGCAGTGGGGCAGAGATAATAGGGAGAGGCCAATTTGAGAGATCCAGGTGGAAGACTCAGAGGATCTGATCGCTCCTGGGCAAGGAGGCTGGAGGACCCGCTCGGGCCTGGCCAAGGCAGGACGCGCGCAAGGGCAGGCAGACTGTGGGCAGGCCGGGTCCGGGAGCTACCAGGAGCTGCATTTTCAAATGTGGGGTTGCCAGGTGAAGCCGCCACATGGCTTTGGAGCCCAGAATAGAGGTCTTCGCTGGACAGACTGCTGTGCTGTGCGGCGAGGGCGCCCTGGGTCGGGAGGGGAGGCTGGGCTCTGCATGGGTCGGCAGAGTGGCACTGGGTGGCCTCTTAGTATCTCTCGGCCTCAGTTTCCTATTCTGCATAAGAAGGGGGCGGGGGTTGGCTCCTTCTAGCACCAACATTCTAGAACTCTGACTGGCACCCACAGGACAAGCAGTGTGGCCCTGGTACAATGCTCCCAGGTATGGCCCTGCCCTCCAGAGCTGTGTCGGTTTCCTGGGGAAACAAACTCCCAAAAGTCCTCTCTTAGTTTTGGAGGCTGAGGCCGGCGGCAGGGCCCTGCTTCCTCTGCGGGCTCCGGGGCAAGATGCTCCAACTCCTGGCGGCTCCTGGCAACTCTGGGGTCCCTTGGCTTGTGGCTGACCCTCCTCAGTCTCTGCGTCCCCCGTCACATGGTGTCATCTTCTCTTCTTCACTTAAGGGCACTGGGCGCTGATGCCAGGGCCCCCACTCCAGCATGACCTCCTCCTAACCCGTTACGTCTGCAAAGACTGTTTCCAAGTCAGGCCCCTCTCCGAGGTGCTGGTGGACATTATTCAGCCCAGTGCGCCTGCACTTGCTTGTTGGGCTCAGGATTCCTCCCTAAGGCAGGGCTCCGATGTGAGCCGTATGTCTGCAGTCACCACAGGCTGGCAAGTAAAGAGGGAAGCGTCCGCTTCTACACGTTGCTCATGTTTATCTTGCAGGCCGAGTTGCATGGCGTGCATCACCCATTAGCACTGCGGTATGTGCATGTCACTAACAGATAAATCAGTGGGCACTGATGGGGGCCTGCCCTTGTTCATGCTGAGGTCACCCAGACGAGAAGGTGTGGGGACACCTCTTGCTGCACCCCGAGCCCTTCCACTGGGGCTGTTGTTAGGGTGTGACTGGATCCCTGTCCCCCACAACCAGTGGGGATGGACGCACAGTAGTTACTTAATATTCAGTAATTAAAGGGGATGGGACGGCCTGGAAAGGAAACACCAGTCCTGTCGTTTCCGCCCTCTGGGAGGGCGCATCGTGCAGCGGTGTGAACGCCGGCCCTGGAGTTCCATCCACGGGCTGATGACACCTTGCCAGGTGATGGGGCAGACTGCTGGGCCGCGCCCCAGCGTTGCTCCCTGTAAGGGGATGGCAATAACCCTACAGCCTCAGCCTGCTGCAAAAACTAAACAGTATTTTACGTCAAGGATTCAATACAGTGCTCACCCCCAAAATATTAGCCGTCATCATCGTCTTCATGAAGACGGCCAAGGAGGACCGAGAGCCCCATGGGAAGGAAGGCCGTGGGAAGCTGGGTTGAGGACGATTTGAAGCTCTGCCATTCTCTACTCTTGAGCCACTCTGGCAACAAAAACATGTCAGAAGTGGTGGGTGATGGGCGGTGGCGGGCGGGGGGGGTGGCGTGTGTGTGCAAACAAGTATGCGTGCGTGTGCACACACGTGTGCAGAGACAGAGTATGAGCTCCCATCCCAAGCTAATGAGGCTGCAAGTATGGAGCAAAACCACACCGACCATTCTGCTGCAGAATCGCACAGTAGAATTATAATTAATTGTTGTCCAACTTCACCCAGAGGCCTTTTTTAGCATTTCTACTTTCCTGGCTGTTACTGGCCATTGGATTCCAATGTTTTGGATTAATATCCTCTGGTTAAATCCTCCACACAGAGCCTCATCTCATTTCGCGGCCACATTTCTGGGCTCTGTGAATGATTTCTCTGTCCTCACTGGTCTTCTCAACACCTCCCAATTTTGTACAATCTGTGAATTTAATTAACAAGTCTTTATCTTCTCCTGCAGATAATTAACGGAGATGTTAAATAAAGCCAGACTCAGCGCTGACCTGGGGGCTGCACGCTGGCCCTCAACCCGACACACAGCTATTTATCATTATCTTTGTTTACAGCCCTCCACCAATTCTTGGCCACCGTGGCGGCGCTAACCTGAGCATCGGGGAGAGTCCATTTGGTGGCACTGATGAGGACACACCCGACGCAGCACAGCCAGCTCTGCCATGGGGGCCACTCCCCCGAAAACTTGGGCCTACATTCCACGTATGAAGCCGGCAGTCAAAGCCAGGAGTGTCTCGCCCCTTCCCTCTGCCATGAGTGGCCGGTGTTCCATCCCTCTCAGTGGCACTCTCTCCCTGCGAGGCAGCGCTTCCTCTCTGGCCTGGACCTTTCCCGACATTAGGGTGCAAACAGGCCCCTCGAGCCTCGCCGTGCTCCCCCTCAATCCTGACGGTTCCACTGTCTTCCCCTTCAGTGAAGGCCAACTCCACTCCGGCTCAGGCTGAACATCTTGGCGCCGTCTTTGGCTGTGCTCTGCCTCGCATACCCTGTGTTAATCTGTCAGCAACTCCAGTTGGTTCTGCCTCCACGACTCATGGAGAGCCCGGCAACCTCCCTCCCAAAGCTGCTGCAGCACACGCACACCACGTGCGCGCGCGCGCGCGCACACACACACACACACACACACACACACACACACACACAGACCTGTTCTCGCTTCCTCTGCTGGAGCCTTTAAACTATGTCGGGCTGCGTCCTCTCTCAAACCCCTCCGAGGCCTTCCCCTCCATCTCAGCCATCTCGAGGAGAAGCCCAGGTTCCCACGGTGAAGCGCATGAGTTTCCTGTTACTGCTGTGACAAATTGCCGCCACCTTAGAGGCTCGAACAATGCAATGTATTGTCTTACGGTTCTGGGGTCAGAAGTCCCACGTGAGTCTCACGGAGCTAAAATCAAGGTGTGAGCAGGACCATTTTCTTCTGGACGCTCCAGGGGAGATGTTTCCTTCCCTTCCAGCTCCGGGCCCTGCAGCCCTTGGCCTCGCATCGCTCCAGCACCAGCTTCCATCATCACACCTCCCCGGACTCTCCCCTTTCCCTCCCACTTACGAGGACCCGTGCAATGATGGCGCTGGACCCACCAGATAACCCAGGACATTCCCAAGATCCTTAACGACATCTGCAGCAAAGTCCCTGCTGCCATGCAAAGTGACACATGCACAGGTCCTGGGGACGTCTTGGCCACCATTCTGCTGGCCATAGTGACCTTCAGGGTCCCACACTAGTTGGCTGCCTGCCCAGCTCTCTGGCCTTGCCTCGTGTCTCCCCCATTGCACACTACCGTCCAGCCACGCTGGCCCTGGGACGGGTGGGACGTGGGGTGGGGAAGTGTGTACAGTGTTTCCCAATGTCCCTGGTGTGAATACCCCACCCAGCTGATCCTCAGCTCTCGGCCTGGGCTCAGTGAAAGTGCAGCTGGGAAGAGGTGGCGCCACCAGCTCTCGTAGCTCTCGCCCCCGGCTCAGCTGAGGTGCCAGGGCTCCGTCTGCTGCAAGCGCTGCCCCAGATGCCCCAGCTCGAGCAACCTCCTGCCTTCCCAGAGGGGCCCCTCCTGGCTCGCTCTAAAACTGCCCTCTGCCTGCCCACGTTCCTGGCTTGTTTCTCTCGTCTTCTCGCTCTGTCGCCACCTAAACCCTCACCACCTGAAAGTCACCTTGCACTTATTTATCCTGTTCATTGCTTAGTTATAGGCCCCAGAGGAGAGTGTGAGCACAGGGGAGGCAGGTTTGTGTTTGTGTCGCTCACTGCTCAGGGCCAGGTGGCCCCGGGCCTGGCGCGGAGCCTGGGCGTGGCCAGTGCCCAGTCGGCCGCTGTGGGGCGAGTGGCTGGATGAAGCCTGGCCATGCCGGGGGCAGGATTCAGAGGCTCGTTCTACTCTTGCCAATCATTAGAACCCGAGCTATCAAAGGACCAATGCATGGGGCCGTGCGATCCATCATTTCAAAGGTCTTGCTCCTGTTTCTGAGAGTCCCATTTTATCTTAGTGTGCGTGACGTGTGCATTTTCTCTGCAGTGTTGCTATTGTTTCGCTGGATGTCTGCTTATAGAATAGCTGAGGACTAATTAATGAAATAATGTTCATGTGCTTTGCAGGAAAGAGAATCGATTACTGTTTTCTAATTTAATAGCAAATCTCCAGCCTACATCCTTTTCTGTAATAATAATACATGCTTCGAGGAGCCCAGAAGGAAAAGAATTAATCCAAGAATGCTCTGGGAAGCATGTTGAAAAGGATCCTTTAAAAAGTTCTTTTTAATTTAGGGGTGGGGTAGCGAAAGGTGTCAGACAAGGAAAGTGACTTTCACGGACAGGGAAGCAGCAAGAGTATTTAGAAACTCAAGTGTATCTAACATTCATTGATTACGTATTAAATGTCAGTGCCATGCTAAATGCTTTCCCTGCATTATCTCAGAACAGGTGAGAGAAGTCCACTCAAAGATAAACATAAAGCACCCGATGAGAGCAACCTGCAATCACTATAATTATGGCTGTTAATAACTCACTGCACCGTGCAAAATACGAAGTGATCCATGGTGCCATTCAAACTTCTGGCCTGAAGCACAGTTGTACTCTTTGGCCTTTCACCTCTGGCCTCCTCTCCCTGTGCTGACCCCAGACCAACCCAGGTGCTTGTCAATGGCTCTGTCTCCTTCCAGCTGGCCCTGAGTTCCTGGAGCTCACAACCATTAGCAAGAGGCCTCTGTCATCCAGATTTCCTTAGTATTTAAGAAATATGTTCATCATATTTCTTAAAATGGGTTTGTGATTGTATTAAGCACTCTAAGAAAGAAGGGTTCTATGATCAAAAAGGGTTGGGAAATACAAGATTAAACATTGTTAACCCAGGTTTTTTATTGCAGAACCCTTAATGTGCAGTTGTGTGTGAGTGTTGCACATAAACTTTCCCAAACTTAGGTAAGCACATTTATGTTTGTTGGAGCAGTGTCTTGGATAGTTTACATTCTCTGGAAAATGCTTTGGGAAATACTGTGTTACCTGTACTTTGGTATTAAAATTTCTTTTGTCTCCAATAAAGACCTGACATTCAGTTGACCACCCAACAGGAACATGGGAGAGGGATTCCAGCAACAGTTAGGTGAGGAATCCTAGCTTGGGCAAATCAATGCTCCTGCCAAGAACAAGTGGAAAAGTTAGATAGACGGATAGACAGATAGGTCTAGAAATTGATGACAGATAGACATGATAGGTGACAAATGACAGGTAGGTCTAGAGATCAATGATAGATTAGATGATTGATAGATGATAGATGATAGGTATATAGATACATTTTATGTATATATATCTACATGTTTCAATGATAGCCAGAAAACAAAGAATTAACGTCTTTAGATGATAGGTAGATAGTTAAATTATGTAATTTATACATATGTATATGCTCAAATATGTATATATATAGAGAGAGAGGGTGCTCTACATATAGCTATTTATTTACAAGGCACTTGGGGGGCTGCTGAGGGGACCAGAATTTGGGAGCCAAGATCCTAAGGGGAATAAATTTGAGAGAAGTGAGTTGATATATTACGAGCTACACTTTCCCTCAGGAAACTTGCAGATTCTTGATAAAGGGCAATATCTGAGAATCTGGGCAGGGGGCTGGGGCTAAGAAATGGAGAAGCCATCAGAGTTTCTGGTAATCTCACAGAGCTAGAGAGATAAAAGTTGGATCTCAGGGAAGAAAGAAGATACAAAGAAGTGAGTTCAATATTCGTGGTTTTCCACTGGAGGCATTTGCCAAATTCTTAAGCTGTACAGGAGAAGAAGCCAAGGAAGTAGATGGAAACCAACTGAAACACCGATAATTTTTGGTCCAATAAAAACAATTAGACTTCTGGATCCACTCGGGAGAGACCCATTTGGAACTTTTGGAGAGCTACACCCTTGGAGCAGCAGTAAAAAAAGTTAGATAAAGACTTATGAAAAACTGTGACCCCCACTAAAAATAGCTCAGTCATTGATTGGACGAAGATGGTATTCCCCACTCTATCTGATGACCAGAGGGTAGAGTGAACCATCTATAGTGTTTCATACACTATATGTGCCATTCAATTAAAAGTTACTAAGAGTACCAACGAACGAGATCAAGAGAAAAAAAGACAATAGAAATAGACAAACAGATGACCTGACCTAATTTCTGGAGTTATCAGATATGCACTTTGAAATAACTGTGATTAATATATTCAAGAAAATAGGTGACAATGTAGAGAATTTCACCAGCAAAATTAGAATCTATATAAAGACATTAAATAAAAACTGAAGAAGTGAAAAGTAAAAAAAATTAAATCAATTGATGGGCTTAACAAAAGATTGGGTTTGGCAAGAAAAGAAAATTACAAAAGTAGAAGATAAATAAATAGAAAATATCCAGGCTGTATCGCAGAAAGCAAATGTAGTGAAAAATATGGAAAAGAGAATATAAGACATGGAGGACATAGTAAAAAGTCTAACATATACATAATTAGACTCTCAGGGAGAAGATAGAGAAAGGGACATAAGCAATATTTGAAGAGATAATAAATAACCATTTTCCAAAAATGATCAAAGATGTAAAGCTATATATTAAAGAAGTGTTACAAAATTCAAGCAGCATAACTATAAAACCAACCACACTTAGGTATATTATGCTAAAACTGTTAAAACCTAGCAATAAAGCAAAAATCTTAAAGCAGATACATTTAAAAGGTTTATTATGTTTAAAGATGCAACAGTTACTGACAGTTGCTTTCGCAACAAAAATTATGGAAGCCAGAAAACAATGAATTAATTAACATCTTTAAAGTGCTAGAAAAAAGCCCAACTGCCAACCTAGAATTTCATACCCAGCAAAAATATCTTCAAAAATAGAAACAAAATTAAAAATATTTCCAATAAATGAAAGAGAGAATTTATCAACAGTAGAATTGCAGTAAAAATAAAAAACATTCTCCAGGCAGAAAGACATTCTAAAGACATACTAAAATAGGACAGAAATGAATGAATGTATTTACATATTAAAACAATCAATAATGATAATGACATGTTGGGTTTAAAATAGCAGTAAAATGCATGATCTGATTGGCCTTATTCTCAGGAACACAAAAGTCAGAAGTGGGGAAATGAAGTTAAAAGGTTCTAGACCCCTAGCATTGGCTGGCAAATGACAAAAGTACTAATTTATATTATTTAAAGATTGTAATCTCTAGGGTGATTATTAAAAGAACAGAAGAATGTATAACCAACAAGCCTGTAAAGAAGAAAAACCAATAAAAAATATTTGGAAATTTGAAAATATTTTGAAATGAATTATAATAAAAATGTGACATATCAAAACATATTGGTGTCTGAGCAGCTAAAATTAGGTGGAGAGGAAAATTTATAGCCAAGTGCATATAATTAAAAAGAAGAAAGCTGAAAAACCTATGATGTAAATGTTCATTTCAATAAGTTAGAAAAAAAGCAACAAATTAAACCCAAATAAATTAGAAGGGAGAAAATAAAAAGAGTAAGAGCAGAAAGAATGAAATAGAAAATAAACTCCCAATAGAAGTTAGTTATTTGAAAAAACTAGTAAAATTAATAAATCTGTGGCAAGATTGATTAAAAAATAAAGAAGGCACAAATTACCAATATCAGTAATGAAGAAGGACATTGTCACTGTAGATTCTGATTCTATAAACATTAAAAATAAAAAAGAACAGAGAATAATAAGACAAAAAGATGTTACCCCAAAGGTAGGGGTGGGACATTGCCCAGCTCATTTTATGAGAACAGAATAACCTTAATATCAAAACCTGAGAAGGACATTATAAAAAAAAATTTATAAGCTAATCTCTCTCATAAACATAAATGAAAATGTCTTAAACAAAAATTAGCAAGGCAAATCTCATGGCGTATGAGAAGAATAACACATCACATCCAAATTGAGTTTCTCTGGGAATATAAGGATAATTTAATATTAAAATTAACTAATGTAATTAATATTAATAAAAGATAAAAATAATTATTTTAATAAAACTGAAACTGAAAAGGCACTGGATATAATTCTATACCCATTCCTGATTAAAAAAAAATTCTTAGCATATGAGGAATATAACATTCTTAATCTGACAAGGGTATCTATAAAACTCCTATAAGAAAAATCATACTTCAGGATCAATGTTGAAAGCTTTCCCCCAGAAATCAGAAATGGGACAAGATTGCCCAAAACCACCACTTCTACTCAACGTTTGATTGGAGATCCTAGCCAAGGCAATAAGACAAGAAAAAATACAAAGTATAAGAATTGCAAATAAAGACATTTGTCATTATTCAGATGCAACTAATTGTATATGCAAAAAATCTAAAAGAATATAAACTCTTAGGATATAAACAGAATGTAGGAAGGTCACTGGATACAAGATAACTATACAAAAGTCAATTCTATTTTTATATACAAGCAACACCAACAAAATATTTCATAAAATGTTATATATAATACACCAAATGACTACATGGTATCAAAAACACACATGGCTGGTGCACATGAACACACACACCCACGTAGAGGTTTAATGTTACATGGTCAGTCACTGGATTTCTCTGGCTCACTGTTTACTCATCTTTAAATTGTCAGCATTGGGTTAGGTTTGGTTTAGGGTACTTGCAAGGTCTCTGGAAGTTCTAAAATTCTATAATTCTCTTCCTTTCATTCATTAACTCTGCAAATACTAGCTGAGCATTCACCAAGTACCAGGCACTGTGCTAGTCTGATAAACAAAAGACAGATGGTAGGTAAATGTTTGTGGAATGAATGAATGAAGACATGAATGAGGACACCAGGCCCAGTCGCTGCCTTCAAGGGGCTGTCAGCCTGGTGGGGCAGCCTGCACTCTAAGCAGACAGTCCTATTAGCGACTTGTGCAGTGATAGCTAGAGGCCCCAGGTGCAGGGAGAAGGTGGGGAGGAGCCCAGCCTCAGCCTAGGGTGGGGTGGGGGAGTTCTCACAGCGGGTGTTGTGTGATGTCAGAAGTCAGCCTGGCCTGGGGGAAGGTACGGGAAGGGGGCGGGCTGGGAGGCATCAGGAAGCAGAGCATGGAGAAGGTCCCTCTTCCCAGCTGTAAGGTGGACATTCACTCATTTAATCCATTTACACTAAAATGTTGGTGATGAGGAAGGCTGATGTATTATTCCCCACTACTCTGTTTGCAGAGATACAATGACTTAATTTCTAATGACGGAATTCAGGCGCTGACAATACTCTGGGAAAGGAGGTTCAGAGATAACCCTCGATCTAGCCGTGCCATTGGCAGCTGGCCCTGCCACGTGCCTGTGTGGCGCCGGCATGGCTGAGGCCTGGCGTGAAGCCTCCAACAGCAGCCTCAGGTGAGTGGCTCCTCTGCGGGCTGCGACAGCACCTCTCCCACCTGCCCAAGGGACAGACCCAGAAAGCTCCCACGGTTCTCCTGCAATAAACCTGTGCTCAGGTGAAGCCGCCTTCACATTGGATCCCAGTTTCTTGGTCTTCGCCAGGACTGGAGAGTAAACCCTTGGCTTGCTGAAAAAGTGGCTAAAAAGTCACCTTCGGCATGAGCCTGTTCCCTAGGGGAGGTAGAGGAACTGATCCGACCCATCTCCCGTGTTCTGAAGGATTCGGGGTCTGAGCACCACGTGGGCACTCCATAGGGAGGCAAGAAGAAAAGGGACTTTGGACAATGCGACCACAATTGCATTCCTTAAACCACGTATTCATGAACAAAATTTGCTTGTTTCCCTGATAAACATACGGCTTCGCAAAAAAAAAAAAAAAATTGTTTTAGAAAAGGAAAGAAATTTTTTTAAAAATTTAAAGCTGTGCTACTGAGGCAGCCAAAATGACAAGGAACGGCAACAGCCTTCTCCCTGCGGGAGCAACCACCGCCCGGCACATCCTGAGAAGGGGAGGCGGCTCCACCGCCAAAGGGAACAGAAGAGCAGCTAGCAAGATAATGTGTTGGTGGGGAGGTTTTCATTAAGGCTGCAGCCGCTGCGGTAGTCATCATCCGTGGTAATTACCCCCCACTCCCCGAACCAGCCAGCGCCTCCAAGCGGGGCGGCTGCCTTTTTGCGAAGAGCTGTTTCCGAATGAGAATTAGCATCCAGCCGGTAACCCGGCCACAGGCCTCCCTGGGCCGGGAGTTGAATTACTTGCAGCAATATTTGAAAAACAAGCCAGACATATCTCAGACTCAGGAGATATGCTGGGAACCGGGAAAAATTGATTTTTTTTTCATATTCACTGCCAGATACTGCTGCACTACACGGCTATATGCAGATAGAGGACACCGGGCCGCTTATCGCGCCCGTGATAGATCCCACACTGTCTTTAAAGGAATCAATCATTAATTTAAATTGTTTATAGCGTAGCTGTTAGCTTTTTAACTCATTTTCTCCCACGTTGGAAGAAATAGAGTGACTCATGGGTGCATGAGCCTAGGAGTTAAAGCCTTTTTTTTAAATGGGTCATTGTTGGTGGGTCATTTAAAGCCTGCTTTTTACTTTGTCATTTTAAAGAAAGTTTTTATTTTGAAAATTAATATTGCAGAAGCAATACGTGCTTGTAGAAAATTCCAATACTGAACTTCTAAAAATGTGGAAGGTAAAGATCCGTATGTCCCCCACCCCAGGCTGCAGGCATAAGTATGCACCCACGT
Organism: Indri indri; assembly: GCA_004363605.1. NCBI lineage: Eukaryota > Metazoa > Chordata > Mammalia > Primates > Indriidae > Indri > Indri indri. The sequence continues at coordinate 12,295 of RJWJ010000997.1, read as the reverse complement.
GGGCTGTCACCTCTCCCTGTGAACTCGCCACTTTTCTGCCTCCTTCCTGTCTCTTCAGGACATGTGTGAGATGAGACTCCGTTGAGTGCTTTTCTGGTTGTGTCCCACCCCTGCGTGACTTACTGGATTAAGCCATGCACCCATCCAGCTAATCATTCTTCCATTTGAACATGAAGTCGTTTGTTCTGGTGACAAGCGTGTGCCAGGATCTGCCAGGATCCAGGAGAGGAGGTGAGACGAGCCCTGCGTGAACCTGCACGTGCCGCAGGTATATGACCTGAGCTTCCGCGAGAGCCCAGGGCAGGAGAAAGGCTCTCGCCAGGGTGGGCGTCCAGGAGGCCAGCCTGAGTGAGGGACTGACCCAGGTCTCTAGGGTGACAGCTTAAGGCAGGGCAGTAGTACAAGGCGGGGGGCCCGGGAGCCTCAGGAAGGACCACTGGCGGCTGGCGGGAACAAACACCTTTCGGTGGAGGGTTCGGCCTCCCGCTACTGGATTTCTGGGGAGTTCTAATTTCACATGTCTTTTCCCATGGTCAAGTGCCTTGTCAGACTAAACCTTCAGGCAGTGACAGGAAGAGTTTGTCAGTTTTCACAGCGGAAAGCAAGGCTTTCCAAAGGTGGTCATAGTCTCAAACGCTCCAGTCAGGAGGCTGGAGTTTATCCCAGGGGCAATGGGGTCCGCCGGGCATTTGCAGTGAGCAGAACTATGTGAGTTTTCTGTTGCTACTGTAGCAGATTATGACAAACGTCCTGGCTGAAAATTACACAAATGTGTTGTCTTACACGCCTGGTCTGCAGGGCTGTGTTCCTTCCAGTGGCTCTAGGGGAGAACTCATTCTCTTGCCATTTCCAGCTTCTAGATGCTTTGTGCATTCCTTGCCCTGTGGTCCCTTCCTCCACCTTCACAGCAAGCATCTCTTTCTGTCTCAGTGGCCACATCTCCTTCTTCCACCTGTAGATCACATTGAGTCCACCAAGGTAGTCTCTGCATCACAAGACCCTTAATCCCAGCTGTGGAGTATCGAGCCCATCAAGGTAGTCTCTGCATCGCAAGACCCTTAATCCCAGCTGCAAACTATCAAGCCCACCAAGGTAGTCTCTGCATCTCAAGGCCCCTAATCACAGCTGCAAAGTGTTGAGCCCACCAAGGTCGTCTCTGCATCTCAAGACCCTTAATCACAGCTGCGAAGTATCGAGCCCACCAAGGTCGTCTCTGCAAGGTAGAGTAAGGTAAGGGTGAAGAGCCTTAATCACAGCTGCAAAGTCTTTTTTGCCACATAGGGAAGCATCGAAGGTTCTGGGTGTTAAGATATGGACACCTTTGGTGGAACATTATTCCTTCACAAGAATGATCTAAAAAATAATAAAACAAGTAGCGCGTTGAGCACTGTTTTGTGCCAGGCACTTCTTAGATAACGTGTCCAGCCACTGCTCCATGGTAGGCCTTCCTCCCATTTCATGGAAAGGCAGATTCAGTGGTGCAGCGGCTTGCTCCCAGTTCTCCTGTCTAGGAAGGACCTGTCTTGCGTCGGAGCCCAAGGGTCTGACTGCAAACCAGTCTTGCACCGGAGCAGCACTGCAGGGCGCAGAGCTGGAGATTTGTGGTTAGTCGTGGTAATAGCACAGCTTCTGTGGCCGTGTGTTTGTGACATAAGTAGCCTGGAGAATGTCTTCATTAAGTGCCCATTCACCTGGTGTGTGCCCAGTGCCTGTCATGTGCCAGACGGCTGCTAAGCCCTGACCCAGGGGTCCCAGCCCAGCGCGGGAGACGGAGACCCTCCCACCTCCCCCATGCGCGATGACAGTCTTTGAACCAGGCTCCACTGGGCCCAAAGGAGGCAGCTCTTCTGTCTGTCTGGAAAGGTTAGGGGAGATTTCCCAGAGGGGGAGACATTTGCGTGAGCCGAGACTTGAAGGTGAAGAATTAGGGGGTTTCATCATGTGCAGGAGGCTTGGGGCTGGGCGGGTGACAAGTCTGGTGGAGGAGGTTGCCAGTGCCAGAGTGTGCGAGAGACAGAGAGATACAGAGACAGAGACAGACACAGAGACAGAGGTAGACTGAAACAGAGAGTAACAGAAAGAGATAGAGATACAGGGATAGATACAGAGACAGAGAGACAGAGACACAGAGGGAGAGACAGAGAGATGGAGATGGGGGCATGGAAGAGACACAGAGGGACACAGAGAGGGAAGCCAAGCATGCAGAGGAGAGGAAGCAGGGGCACAGGGGACAGGGAAGGCGGGTGTGAGCCCGGAGACTCTGCCCGGGGGAGGGAGCAGCTTCCCGGGAAGTTGCGCCTGTGCCAGGGAAGAGCAGGGAGGACAAAGAGCAGGAGCCGGGGGCTGCCCTGGGCCCCCCTCCCTGTGGTCACAGCATTGGGCCAGGCCATTGCTGGGTCTCCCGGCACTCCAGGGGGTCTGGCTCTAACGGCCTCGGAGCTCTCCCCGTGTGTCACGTGACCGGACGGGAGCCCGACCCCAGGACCCAAGTCGCTGCTCCTCCACCCTGGCCCGCTGGGTGTGAGCTGATGGCGGGCGCTGGGTCTGGAGATGCGGTCACGGCGGCCATGGAGCTGGCATGGGGAGCAGGTGCCTGATCCAGTGAGCCGACCCCGGGGGCCTCCCAGAGGGCCCGGACCTCCTCCGCTCCCTCTTGTCCCCAGGCGTGCATGGAGGGCTCATCCCCAAGCCACTGCAAACGTGAAAAACTGGAAACCACCTGAGTACCTGTCCACAGAGGACGGCCGAGTAAATTATGGGCACCCGTATGTGCTACATTTTGGAGTCGTTAAAAGACACGTTTATGAAATGTTAATGGCTGGGAGAATGCTCATAACAAAATGTTAGGCCAAAAACAAGTTTCCACTTTCTGGTTTTCAAACCACAAATGTAAGTTAACCACCCAAAATTAAATTTAGAAAGCAATCAAAAATAAAAATGAGGTTATTTGAAAACAATCATATATGTGTCTGTATACAGAGACGTGTGTGTGTGTGAATGAAAGGAAATATAACAAAATGTTAATAGATGTTATCTCTGAGAAGGAGAATTTTGGAATATTATTTTCTTCATATTTTTGTTTCCAAATTTTTATGCTAAGCATGGATTAACTTTTTATTTGAAAATAGTTATATACATATGTGTATAAACTAAAAAATGGCTGTTTGCACTACTTTGGAGGAGACTCTGAGGCTATGCTGGAGTTTCGTGTTCAGTGTTGACATCATTGGCTTAAAGCTGCCGTTCGTCGTCACACGAGTGCAGACACACTGAGATGGGGCTTTCTGGGTGTTTCGCTTCCACAGACGTCTCCAGGTTAAGAGGGAGCTGATGCGAGCTGTGTCGCTCTGCCCAGCGTTGGTCAGTGGTGTGCAAGGCAGCACTGTGGGGAGGCGGGGCCTGTGGGAGGTGTTTAGGTCGTGGGCCCTCTGCCCTTATGAATGGATTAACGCTATTATAAAAGGGCGAAGGGAGTTGGTCCCTTCTGTCCTTCCACCTTCTGCCCCACGAGGACACAGCGTTCTTCCCCTGGGGGGTCGCGGCACCGGGACCATCTCGGAAGCAGAGCACAGCCCCCACCAGACAACTGGACCTGCGACGCCTCGGTCTTGGACTTCCCAGCCCCCAGAACTGAGAGAGAGAAATTTCTGTTCTTCATAAATTACCCAGCCTGTGGCACTCTGTTATAACCACACAAAACAGACGAAGACACAGTCAAAAGCATTTATTTTACGATGACTGCGTGTTCGCCCCATCCGGGCTCTGGGGTTCAGGATGAGGACGGGCTTCTGCCTACAGCTGGGCAGAGACTGAGCCGTATCGGGGCCACGTTGAGAACGGAACATAAACTTTTCTTCCCCTCGTCTTTCAAGGGTTTCTGTTCCGGGAAACTTCTCTCTGGGAACTTCCTGGTGGGTTGCTGACGCTCAAGGGGCAAAAAGGTGGAGGAAAAAGATGAGAAGAGAAGCGCTCCGGCCGCGCAGGGAGCACAGACGCCCGTCTCCAAACACAGGTGTTCCCGGAGCATCCTCACACCCCGGACATAAATTGGCACAACCTCACACTGTGCTCTCCCTTGAAATGTTGCCTCTGTTTCACAGTGATGCAAATAGAGACTTCAGAGAAATACTGCCTTACATGAAAAAGTCTCGGTAAATACACTCCTCAAAATTTTCATTCTTAATATATCAGTAGCTTTTCAGTTCATTATAGTGTTATTAGTCAGTCTTCATAAAAGTGCTATGCATCTTTATTAAAAATGGAAGTTCACATCATTTTACGTTCCCATAAAAATGGGTGGTGGTAGCTTTGATTAATTTCTTCACATACAGTGAACTTTACAGCAAATTGGACAGTGTAATTCAATTCCTATTTCTGCAGATTTTTTTGTTGGTAGAAAATTGATATCATTCATATGTAATCATATTGCCTTTGCAAGAGATATTTAAGAAATAATATCCTGAGGTAATGATCGCTCAGCTTAATTATTAATACCGTACTCTCACATGTGGTGCGTGTGTTCCTTTATCAAGCTTGACTTCTATCAGAAAATATTTCTTCAATCCCAATGCAGCTGCGTGTGCCACCAGCATGCACACGTGTGTGTGTGTGTGTGTGAACTGGCTCTTTAAAATTGTTTCCCTCCATTATAGCTTGAGCAGCATTTCTAGAGTACTCATCTGTTTTAAGAGGTTTAGCAACCTAACTTTAAAGTCCAAGCCAGAGAACTTAGAAGGTTTAAAATCCAAAGGTTCCCCTGCTCACCCCGTCCCCCAGGTGCCAAGCAAATCTATTGGGTCTCTTTAAATTAAATAATTGCAAACCAAATAGAAGTTTTCTTGCCTTTGGATGCTGTATTAGGTAGGGATCTCTAAAGAAACAGAGAGAGAGAGAGAGAAAGAGAGAGTCAGAGAGAGACGCTGAGGGGTGGGCTCGCGTGACCAACGAGCTGCAGTCCGAGGTCTGCAAGGCAAGCCGGAGGCCCCGGGCGCCTGGAGCAGAATTCCTTCTCCAGAAACCCCTGCCTTTGCTCTGAAGACCTCCGGTGACTAGACCAGGCCCACCCCCGTGTGGACGGCCTTCTGCCGTACTGGAAATCCGCCGAGTCAGGTGTTAATCACGTCTAAAAAATACCTTCACAGCGACAGCTGCCCTGGAGTTTGACTGACAGCTGGGCACCGTGGCCGAGTGGAATTGACAGGTAACGTGACCCTCCTGAGTGCTCCAGTTGGGCCACCTGTCAGGTGCTCCTCGCTGGAGGACACAGCCCCTGAGCCCACCCCAGATGCGCCAGTCCATCCCTGGGCACAGGGGTGTCTTCCCGTCTGACTTGTGGGGGGCCCCTGTGCTGTGGCTCCTGAAATGCCTTTCTCAGCTCCCCGCTGTCCGTCCCCAAGACACCCCGTGTTGTTGGCCTGGGACATGGGTGGGACCAGGGGCGGGGGGAATGCGGTTGGCAGCTGAGGGAACCCTGTGCTGGCCGGCACACAGGTGGGCCTACCTGGGGCGAGAGCAGGATCCCACCCTCCCCGGGCAGCGGCAGGTCCCTCAGAGCGTGCTGCGTGAGAAGTCCAGGCAGAGACGAGCTCCTGGAGGGAAGGTGACGAGAGGCGTGTCGCAGGGAGGGGCTCCTGGGCACTGCACGGGGTGCGCCCCGGGGACCCGCCCCAGAGTGGGTCCACCAGTGAGCGTCAGCGTCCTGCAGCCCCCGAGGGTGGCACTGCCATTCCCGCCTTGGGGGAGAAGACACTGACCTTCAGGGAGACAGGGTGACCTTGGAGGTGAGACCACTGTGAGTGGCAAGGGCGGCCCCGCCACTGAACCATGGGAATCCTTGGGAGAAAATGATCCCTTCTGCGGACAATAAAACATTAAAAACATTAGCGTCTCCACATCACATAGACGGTTGAAAAGATGTCTAAATATAAGCATGTGTTCTCCCTTTCTGTGCAAAAACGTACCACCTCCCGCTCCGTGGCATCGTCCTGAAGAAAAGGGGACCAGCCACAGCCCCCTGAGCAGCCCGGGAGAGGCCCCTCTGGGACCATTTCCCTGCGGGGAGCAGTGCAAGGCGGTACTGCCAGCGGGAAGGACAGAGGTGCCTGGGCACAGAGGTACCACGCGCACCCAGGGAGGTCCCCTCGCGGCCCTCAGCAGCTCTCTCCCAGGAGCGGCTTGGCGTATAGTGTCGCTGTGTCGTTGCAGAAGCTGTTCTGAGCATCCGTCTATAAATTGGCCGTAAACACTTGCCAAATGCAAGGGGAGTGGCTTCCACTTTGGGCTTTGTGTTTATCGTCTCTACACTGGAAACAGAATTGAATTCATCGCAGCAGCAAAACAAAGCTCTGAGTTATACTGTAATTCACCGCGGGAGATTTATGAATATTATTTTCCTGCAAAATCTAGCATTTTTCTCCTTGCTACTTGCAACCTGTAAGTGGCATAAAACCGTGCACCTAGCAGGAAGCTGCGCGGCCGGCGCGGGGTGCATGCGTGGGTGTACGGCCCCCATAAATCGCGCCTTTATGTTTAACCTGTCTAATCAGCTCACCACATCAAAACTTCATAAGTGGCTGCTTCTCATTTAAAGGTCTAGTAAAACTGCAATTGCTATGGCTGTAAGATGCCTTGTTTCAAAAAGGGCATTAAATAGTTTTATAGATGTGGTTGGAAACACTTGTGCGGTTGTGTTTACGAAAGAGAATGAGTTCATTAATAATTGGACCCCGAGACAGAAAAATAAGGTGGGAGCTGTGAAAACTGCTTGGGCCTTCAAAGCTCATATTTGGTTATAATTTTTGACATTGGGACAATTGTTTCTACCTCATTGAAAAAAAAAGATTGAGGTGTAAGTTTAGTCAGCATAATGTGCCGGTGACATTTTGGCTGTGGCCTTTGGAGCAAAGTCTGGATGAGAAAGGGAAGCCAAGAGCTGTCTCCAAAGATAAACCCGTGGCTGAGGCCCTCGGGGCTGGGAGGCACAGCCTGGGAGCCTGGGGACGCGGGCTCTGTCCAGACTGATGGATGAACCCAGTCGCCAGTTGGGGTGCTCCGCAGTGGCACTGTCTCCAGGCGCTTCCTGCACGACTTTGGAAAACAGGTTGAGGTCCCAATTAGCATGCAGCCACCTCTCACATCCCTCGGTGTCTGCGCTCTGGGACGGTGGTCGGGCTTCAAGTGTTTAGGCTGGAGACAAAGGGCTCCCTCTGAGTACGGACGAAGGAGGCCTGCGGCCCTGAGCACCATCTCTCCGTCGGCATAGACGCTGCCAGTCACACGGGCACATTTCTAAAGTGCAATTTTTGAAAAATGAAATCTCAGATTTGCTGTAAATTCAGGCCAGGAAGGATCTAGCAGATGGGCAATGTTTAAGTTACAAACCTAAGGGAAGCTTTTGCATTAAAAAAAAAAAAAGAAAGAAAGAAAAAAACCACTCAAACTGCAGCTCTTAAAATAAAGAAAGATTTTCTGTTTTCCATAGTGACTCACTAAACCTTTATTTAGACAGTTGGTAAAAACACCGCATCACATATTTCACGTTTTTTTTTTTTTTTTTTTCCACTGCTGCAGTTTAAAACAGTATCATGTTTTTTTCTTCTAGAGGGAAGCAGAAATCTACAGTAAGGCACTTTTGCCTTTTTCTAAAAAAACGAAACCTAAATGTATTTTGGAACGGTTAATATTCCCAGCCAGACCCACAGCACAGCACCCTCTGGTGCACGCATTACAGGAAAGATTAGGACTGCTGTGGGGTTTTGTTCATTTGCTGTTCAACAGTTCCCAGAGATGAATTTTAATGCTCATTCAAAAATACAACAAAAACATAATGATTTGAAATCCATCATCTTACTGTTCAAGCAGCTTTTCTTGCTGCCGTTCTCGCTGGGTTTCAGGTTGGTGGTACCGGGCCAGCGGAAAGCGTGAGCCCTGCCGCTGCGCCACACCGGATCCACCGTGGCCCAGAGCTCGGGCGCTGGAACCCTCTTTCTGAAGCTGGGCGCTCCCAGGGCCCCGGAGAAAGGGGAGGTGGGCTGGGAAGCTCTGAGCAAGGAGCAGGCCCCCGCAGGGCGGCAGGCCAGGCTGTGTGCAGGAGCTGGGCCCGTGCTCCCAGAGCCCACCCTGGCCCTCAGCCACCCAGGGCATCATGCCAAGCAAAAGGGAGTTCTCGGAGATGGGACGGTCCTTCTAGAGAAATAGGGACTAAGTGTCCTTGTGCACCTGTGAGGAGCACGCGTGCACACACGCACATATACGTAAGCACACCGCTCACACACACACACACACACACACACACACACACGACTGGGCCTGCTGCTCTGTGTACAGTGCCAGGCGGAGACCTGACAGTCTCCCAGGCCCCCTTGTCCTCCTCTCCTCACTGTACAGGGGCAACCCCGGCAGTGGGCTTGACAAAGAGCCGCCCCCGCACTTGCTCTTGCTCGCACCCAGCGCCGCACAGGTGAGGGGAGTGCAAGGGAGCCCTTCTCTTCGCGCAGGTGGGCGCTCACCAGGTCAGCAGCCAGTTTCCGGCCCACGTTGAACAGACGCGCCCTAGTGCTGGGACTAGAGCTCAGCTGTGGATCCTCCCTCCCGCCCACCTTGGTCCTCCCGACTCTCTGCCCCTTACCCCGGGCCACAGTCCCAACTGAAGCTGGTGCTTGCGTGTGGCGAGGGCATCGGCTAGCAGCACAGGACGCCCTCCTGGTCCTCTGCGGGCAGCTCCGTGACCTCTCCTGGCCTTCGCCCCACTGGGAAAGTGACTCCACCAACACAGGAGGAAAGACCCCACTCGTCCGGAGGGTGAGGGCACTCAAGGGCCATCTTTCCTCCCTATTTTTCTGTTCATTCACATAAAAACATTAATGTTGAGACTGGGGATTTTCCCCAGAACACTTGCTTTTTCTCTCCACCTAGCAACGTGGCATCGACTCGGTGGGGTCCCCGTTCCTTCTTTTCCTCTGCCACAGGGGCACTCTGCACCCTGGTCCCTTGACACTCCCAGCCACAGACGCCCAACGTCACAGCGAAAGCTGCCACAAAGGAAAGGCCCTTCTTCCCAGGGCCACGCGCGCCCACACTGCTGCGAGCAGCATGAGGCCAGGACAGGGTCTCAGGAGCAAGTCCTTCCCTGGCATAAACGTCCCCCAGGCCTCCAGAGAACGGAAATATTTCCTAGCTCTCGTACCGCAGAGCCTCCATCGTACCTTAACAAGTATGTGCTTGTTACTCGCTCATATCAGAGCCGGCCGAGTCTCAACAGGGAAAGGACCGAAGTTGGGCCTCCCAGAAATGTTCCCATTAAGAGGCTTCCAACGACTAATCTCATTCGGCGTGTCATTGCTTATTTTCCTTTGGCCAGGAAACTACATTTTTGTGCAAATTCAGTAGTCTCGTCCGATGGGAAATTTTTCTTCTCCTCACTCAAGCGTTTCCCACAGGGCCGTGAGGAGCCCGGCGTGAGTGGCACAGAGCCTTGCCGCCTGGCTCCGGCACTCCTTGTCCTGCGTGGAGACCGGCAGCGCCCCCCCGGTTTCCGCAGGTGGAGCGAAGACGAGGTGCAAGAGGTGAGGAAAACTGTGGGAACAGAACCCCTCTTGGCCAAGAGGACTCCAGGGAAACCTCGAAACTGAGTTCCCAGCCACGACAGGCGGGAGGTCGGACACACCTCGCTACACCCCCTCCCTCGCAGCAGCTCCAGGCTCCCTCCCCAGGGACGAGCAAACCCATCCTGCGATGCTCCTGCCCATGCAGGGTCCTGGCACTGTGGCCGACTGGCGTGTTTCCCTGACAAGGGGCCGCTGCCCAGGCAGTTGTTCTGACCCTTGTACGAGGACATGCGGCAAGGGTCGCCATGTCCTCCGCTTCACCTTTGAAGTCAAAGGGCTGAAAACCCCGCCTTGGATCATACTAAGGCCCCCGTTTTCTGAACACGGACCCCGTGAGGGGGCAGGAAGCTCAGTGGCACGTGCACGTGTTTCTCCTGTCGTAAACAGCCCCTATCCTCCCGCGGCTTGTTAAATGCGTATACTCCGCCACTCAGCACAAACTGCCGTTCCCATTGCCTTTCCCTGGAAGTCCACGTGTCGGCTCTGCCCGAGGCTCTGGTCCCAGCCTGTCAGAGTGGCCCTGCAGGCTGCAGCCCCGATGAGCAGTAAAGCTCTCTGGTCCGAGTGTGTGAACCTCGCCGTGCTTCAGCAAATGGGATCCCACGTCCCCACTAACACTCACGTCCAAACACCCGGGTCACATGATCACGCGGACCTGCCGGTACTGAACGTGTGCCAGGTGTGAGGATGCACGCTGTCCCCCTGGAGTCACATCTGAGGGAGGAGACGTGCTACAAATGTCACTAAGGCAGGAGATGGCTCCAGGACAGAGTCCCTCCCACCCCCTCACACCTGGCCTGCCTGCAGTGACTTTTGTGGATTCTACCTCAAAGTGGAGTGCTGCCCCCAACACTGTGCCAGGGCCCCACGTCCTGGGTCCTGTGGCTGCTCTCAGCCCACTCCTGCTCAGGACGATGCAGTGCTGGCCAGGCCAGGCACAGGGGCTGCTGGCCTGGTGGCGTCATCTGCACTGGGCTGATGGCTACCACTGGGGAAGGAGCCCTTCCCTGCTCAGAGACACAGCTGGGGAGGAACAGAGCAGCACCCCCATCCCCTAGAGAAGGGAACAGACCCTGTGCTGAGCTGGGTGGAAGGGCTGCTTGGGTTTGCCTCCGGTTTGCCTGAGGCCCGAGCGCCCTGGGCTGAGCGTTGGTTGGTTCCTGGTGGTGCAGCCGTGACCCTATGCAGGGTGGGCTGCCACCTGGCCCCACTGCCCACCCCACCTTGTGGGTGCTGCCTGCCCACAGGCACTCAGGGAGGAGCAGCCGGCTGCTGGGGCTGGGGTGGGGGGGGGCGGTGGGCAGCTACCCACAGGCCAGGAGGAACAGGGCGGTGACCCCTGCCCAGCCAGCCCAAAATTCATGCAGTCACCACTCCTCAAGCCCTTTGTGACTCCCTGGAGGCCGGCTCAGAGTGGCCAAGCCAGAGCAGGCTTTGTGTGGGTCATTTCTTTACCACGCACTACACAAGCCACCAGGAACCCGACGAGAGGCAGGCGAGAAGGAAGTGCACTGCCCAGAACCGACCCCCGGCCCCCGCGCCAGCAGTGCCCCTGCCCTGGCCACCCTGCCCAACCACAGCGCCCGCAGCCTGGACGGGGAGCCACAGGGGAGGAGGGCGGCAGGCTGGGTGACACACCTGGCCCAGAGCTGTCCCCAAGTGCTCAGGGGTGAAGGGAAGGCAAGGAGCAGCCCAGCCCCTCCCTCACATGGAGCTACGCTCACTCCTGGCCATCCCCACCGTCAGAGTAGGCAGGATGCCAGCGCCTACAGGCTGTCGGCACAGACCTAGGAAAAGCCTTTGCAAAATCGATAGGAAGTTGCAAATAACAACAGTAGCATTCTGCCTTTGACAGGGAGAGACAGGGCTCACATGTGGCCACCTGTCCTCTCCAGGCCAAGTACATCTAGTAGTCCCTTCTCTTCATTTTTAGTTCCCCAAAATCATTTTTGCCATTCTTGGTGGTCCTCTCCATGAACCCTCATCTCTAGCCTAAAATGTGGGGAGACTGAAGGCCGCCTAATGCCCAGAGAACAGCCCCAGTTCCTGGACTGATGGGCAGAGCCCCCTGGCCATGACCAGGGGAGCCAAGTGACCTTTTCAGAGCCAGTACTCCCAGGTGGGGGGGTGTAGCTGTGTCACGGGCGGACCCCAGAGTTCTTGTCTGACTCACTCATGCTCATGGGCCATTCCTTTCATGTAATGACTGATCGCAGAGGATAGTTGTAAAGAACAAACGCAACGATGTTTATAAAGTGCTAATCCTAGTCCTCAGTGGAAGCTAAGTAGTCTTGTTTGTATGACATATATTTGCAAAATTTTCTCTTTTTTTGACCCTGATTTGTCCCTGTTTGTACAATTGATCATTTTTCTTCTAGGTCACTCATGTTCAATTCTGTTTTTCAAGAGTCAGCAACTTTGCCCACCTTGCCAGGCTGGTGGTGCAGGGCGCACTTGGTGTTCCCCACACTGCCCAGCTCACGGGGCGCCCCTCCCCCACCCCCGTCTGAACACTGTACGTCCAGTGGACCCTCAACCAGCAACCATAATCCACCTTGTGCATGGCCTCTAGCCAGGGTTTAAGACAGACATAAAAGGCTTTTCTTTTTTGATTGGATGCCACTGATTAAGGCCCAGAGACCACATTGTGAGACCCAAGGCTCCCAAGTGAACAAAGACACTCCTCCTGA
>RJWJ010000996.1:78778-157680 GCA_004363605.1 Indri indri | reverse complement strand
AAAAAAAAAACACGTCCTCTTTACTCTGCCTACTGGCGGAGGCAGGCCCTCAGTTCACCCTCAGTTCCCCATCACCTTGGCGGGCAGCGCAGCGACTGAATGGAACAGGGCTGCCGGAGACCGCCTGGAAACTCCGCAGAAGTATCGGTCTTTCCCCCTTTTCCACCCTATCAGAGGCGGGGCTTGAGTCGCGGGCTGGGACAGACTATCTGCAGATTCGGGAGAAAAAGTGTCTTCGCGCGCTGCTCTCCTCCTCGAAGGGCGCGACTGGCTCTGCCGCGGCTGCAGCGGCTCTGACTCAGACCGTTGCCTGGGAAACAAGCCCCAGTGTCTAGAGGCTTTGGGCTACCCCAATGGCGGGTGCCCGCCCACTGCTAGTCAGCGCTGGAGCCGACTGTACCGGGAGGGGCGCCGGGGCCCGCTGTTGCCGTCTCCCTGAGCTGCCTCCCAGAGCCGCCCGTGGAGCCCACCGCCCCGCAGCACACAGCGACTCTGGACTGATCCGCGGGAGGACTCTGTGCTGTGTCTCTCCCAGCGCCCGCCAAACTTTCAGCGATTTCCACCGGCAGAGCCTCTTTTATGGAGTTCCCCTCCCCTGATCTGGTCCTGGCCGCCGCCTGTGGCGCGAAGCCTGTCTCCAAACTCTCCCCTGTGGGCCTGGGCAGCGTCCGATCTGGGAAGCGCCCGCTCGGGTCAGTCCCTCCCCTCCGATGCTGACCCAGCGCCGCGCTCCCGCGAATTCAAAATGGACCCCGCTCCTGTCTCCACTTCCCACTGCTCGTCTGTCGGTCAGTGCCCGATTCACACAGACTTCTGGCACTTCCCTGCCTGCGTGGGAGTGGGGTTTGGTAAAGTTAGAGTCGTCTTCCTGTGAGTCAGATCTCACTGCCCGGGCCAGCCCGCCGACGGGCGCGGCCGACCCGAGCTGCACTCCCCACTGTTTGACCCGCGCTCTCCGGTATTTGCGGTCGCTTCTCCACTTCACCTTGTTTTTCCCTGGCACTGCTTGTCCCTCGCTGCTTCTCTGTAGATTCACAAAGCTGATCCTACGGGAGAGCGCCTCACTCGCGTGTGGGTGTCCGTGTTCTGCACCTTCCACTCAGGGAGCAGAGAGCCAGGAGGTCACCCCTAATCCGCCATTTTTCCCCCTCTCTTTCTATTTTTAGTAGAGACGGGGTCTCGCTCTTGCTCAGGCTGGAATGTGTTGTATTCTTGAAAAATGCTAAGAGCGATGTTAAGTTTTCTCACCACAAAAATAATAACTGTGTGACATAATACATATGTTAATTAGCTAGATTTAGTCATTCCAAAATGTATTTATGCTTCAGACATTTTATACACAATAAATTTTATCTGTCAATGTAAATAATAATTAATTTAAAATGATTAGGTAGATATTAGTACATTTAAGTTAAACATTTTTGCATGACAAAAGGTATTATAAACAATGCTGAAAAACAAACTTCATACAGGAGTAGATACTTATAATGCTACCCAGAATTTATAAAGAACTTTAAAAATTAGTAAGAAAAAGATGAGAAAGCTAATAGAGAAATAGATAAGGGACATAAATTCCAGTTAACAAAAGAGCAATTTGAATGGCCAATAAATGTAGAAAAAGATGTTCAAACACAGTGGTAATCAGAACAATAAAAAAATAAAACAGAAAGCTATCACTTGATACCCATCATATTGGCAAAACTTTAAAAGTCTGATAAATATTGCTGAAGACTTGAAGAAATAGGAATCCATACTTTTCCAATGAGTTTATAAATTGATATCACCACTTCAGAGATTTATTTGGTATTATATAGTAAATTTGAAGATTTGCATACCAAGGAGGAAACAATTTCAATTAAAGAGAAATTCTTACATAGCGCAAATGGGGATATGTCACATTTATCGTCATGTATCATTAACAAAGAATTGAAAAGAATCTAAATGTTAATTTGTAGATAAACGGAAAGCTAAGTCATAAATAGACAGCAACTAAAACAGGTGAATAAGGCTTACATATATCAATCAATTTCAAAAACATAATCTAATGAGCCATGTGCAAATGGAAACAATGCAACTTTTAAAATAAAACAATTTCATATATTGTTTATGGATTTACATTTATACTGAAATAAATGAACATGAATGAGAAGGGTACATGTTGGGAAAAGACAGAAGGGAATGTGACCAGTGAAAGGTGCATAGGAAGCTTCAATTTTATCAATCATGTGTAATTTCTCATTAAAGTAGTCTTAAAATTAAGTATTGAGTATATACGCATAAAAAGAATATGTAAATCATGAGTAAAATATGAGGAATAACAACAAAATAAACACCCCTGTTCCCATATCCCCTCTTAAGAAGTCCAGTACTGCCTCTTAACACCTCTCCCAATCTCATTTTTCTCAATTGCCCCAGATATAAGTCGTATCCTGAATTTTGCATTTCCATTCCCTTGCTTCTGTTTCTGGTCTTATCACACCTATATCATTGATAAATATGTTATTTAATTTTGCATGCTTTTGAATTTTATGTTGACTGACTAATATTCAATGTATTATCTTCAATCTACATTATGTTGAATGTCCAACATTCAACATTATGTTCATTGGGTAGATAAATGTAACTTTGGTTCATTTCTTTTCACTGCTATAGTTTATTCCATTGTGTGACTGTGCCACAAGTTATTCATTCTTTAGTCTATGGACATTTATGTTTTTTCCTGTGTTTTCATTAAACTATTGCTGCTTCATTTAAATTTCTTCTATATGTCTCTCCATATACATGAGCAAAAATTTCTCTGGGGTAGTAATTTTCAAGTTATAGGATGGAACACACTTGGTAGATCATGAAATCAATTAATAACTACCATTCTAAAGATGGATTATTTACCCTTAATATAATATTATATGTATACAGAGTATACTTCATGAAACTATTTGTTATATTTTTCTCTGTGTTTTATACAGCACACATATTTATATATCTCTCTCTAATCTATATCTATATCCACACATATATGTATGCACTGGGGCACTTTGTAAACTTTGTTATTGCCATTTGCAGTCAGAAAGTTTGAAAGGCACTATTCTAAGTCACATCTTTAAGTCATAGGTAATTGTTAGTTCATACAGTATGTATATCTTCAACTTTAGTACATAATGACATATTTTCCAAAATTAGTTGTACTGATTTACTCTCCCCCTAGCAGAGTAAAACAGTGTTGGTTGCTTTACATGCACATGAACACTTTGTATCATTATACTCACCTTCCTGAAAAGTAGAAATTATATATCGTTATAGCCTTAATTTGCCTTTCCATGATCATCGATGAGCTTGAACAATTTTCCTGTGATTATCAGCCATTCGTTTTTCTTCTGCGAAAGAGCTGTTTTAGTCTCAGCCAATTTTTTAAACTGAGGTTTTATGAGTGGGTGTCTGTGTGTATGTTTCCTTTATTGACTTATCAGAGTTAAAAATTATAATCTTTTTTAAAAATATAACATTTAAACCCAAATATATTTTATTTCAAATCCCATGCTATTAACACTTTCATATTGCTTCACTTTACTCATTGATTTCCACCTTGTTCCTAAGGAAAAACCTCTTCAGTGGTATATGGTTTGGAAAGGACATAGAAAACATATATTCTGCATACTAATCCTTTATTGGTCATGTATTCTAGAAGTATTTTTCCTATCTTGAGGTTTGTCTTTTCACTTTCTTTACGGTAATTTGATAACCAGAAGATTATGATGTTAATGTAGTCTAATTTATCAATGTTTTTATTTATATTTGTATATATTTTATAGTTTTATTTAATAAATATTTATATCCTTAGATCATTTCTTTTTCTATATTATCTTCTTGAAATTTTATATTGATTTGAGAGTTTGGTGTGGGGTAAAGGTCTAATTTTATTTTTTCCGTGTCTTGTACCCAATTGCCCCAGCACTATTTCTTGTAAAGTTCTCCCTGAGCCCAAGTTAGTGATCTGTAGTGCCGCCACTGTCATACGTCAAATATGTGTGTGCATCTACATATGACAGATATATATACACGTAAGTTACACACAAGTATATGTTTTTAATGGATTTTATTTTTTCACTTGGGCTATTTGTCTATTTCTTGCCAATATCATGTTCTGTTGGTGATTATAGCTCTGTAATAAGTTCTGATATCTATTAAGATAAGTTCCAGACCTTGTTGTTCTTCTTCAGAATTTTTTTTAGCTAGTCCTGCTATTTTGAATTTTTGTGTCATTTTACAATTAGCTTAAGAGACTAAAAGTAAGAAAAACTAATTAGATTTTGTTTGTAATTATTATAAAACCATAGAACGATTTTGGTAGAATTGACATCTTTATAATCTTAAGGCTTCCATTTTTTGAACATGTTATAACTTCATTTGTTTAGGTCTTATGGAATGTATGTTAATAGTATTTTATTATTTTCCTCTATGGCGGTTTTCTGAATCCTTTGTAAAATTTATTCCTAGAGACTTGCTATTTTGGAAAGCTAAATGCTATATATTATAGCACAATTTCTAATTTTTAATTGTTCTATTATATATGGACAATTTATTTTTATTTATTCACTTGGCATACTGCTACTTTGCTTGATATCTAGTTACCTCTTACTTAATTCTAATAATTTTTCAGTTTTTTAATTTTCTGTATGCACAATCATATCAACTGTAAATAATGACAGTTTTTCTTCCCCCTTCTTTCCTTCTATTCCTTCCTCTTTTTTCTTCTCTCCTCCCCACCTTTCTCTTCTCTTTGTCTTTCTCTTTTTTCCTTTCATTTTTTTCTTCTCTCCCTTGTAGTCTTATTTTCTTTCGTCATCTTACTCTGCTGACCACAACTTGCAATAAAAGGCTGAACAGAGGTGGTGACAGTGGGTTTCTTTGCCTCTCTCCTACTCTCAGAGGGAAAGCTTTCACTGTTTCACCCTAAGAATATTGTCTTTTTTCTTTAGTTTTTTTGTAGATTATCAAGTAAGGAATGTTCCCCTCTATTCCTCATTTGCCAAGAATGTGTATTTTTAATCATGAAAGGATGTTAAATTTATTTGGACTCTTGATCTGCATTTTTTAGAAGACTAGCTTTTCCCTCTAATGGATCCGTATGATGAATGGCATTCATGGATTCTTTTGCTAAACTAAACATTTGAGGCTACAAAATTCCCTCTCAGTGGTGATTATACCATCCATGACACTGATATTGTGGCACTTCCAGATTTCACTTTCATGTGGGAGTTCCGTTCACCCATCCAAACAGAAGTTTACGGATGCTAGGGTTCGACAAATGTTCCTAGACTGAAACACGCTGGAAGTTTTCTTCTTTACATTATTGTTGTCACTTTTTGATCTCAGAGTGTTCATTACTTTCTTACCAGATCATGTTGCATTTAGAAAGATGTTTTTAAATATTTTATCTACCATACTTAGCTGTTTCCAACAGCCTGGTTTTTCAAAGTGTCTGTTACACTTACTGTTAGAAGTAAAAGTCTAATATATTATTTATTTTTAAAACAATCTGAAGTAAATATGGCAAATTGTCAAATTGTGTTACATTTGAGTGAAGAATACATAGGTGTTTGTTGTATTTTTCTGTAATTTTTGCATATTTTTAATAATAAAAAATCAATTATTTTGTTTTTTGAAGATTTATTCTGCTTATCAGGGAAAGCATTCAGCACATTTAAAAATCTTTGACTTTCCCTTCTCTTTCAATTATTCTCATTTCCCTTCATTGTCAAAGTCATTTTCCCTGCGGCACTTCTGAGAGGGATGGTTCACCCTTTTCATCTCCTGTTTGGTGGTGGGAAACGCCAGAGCGATCAGCAGAAGCTGAAGGGCATGTCTGCTGCTTTTGTCTACAAAGAGTGGTGACTATTAAATCTTCATATTCACTTACAACATTTTTAAATTTCTTTGTGAAAGTCACCTGCTCTCACATTCCTGTTTTCTGGGAACTAGGGGAGCTTTCCTCTAAAACTTTAAGTCAGAAGTGAATCTAACTGTAACCCAAAGCAGCAGATGCTAAGTTACATGTAGGGGATTAGAAAGCAAACGTTACTGTATTTCTACTCTGCCCCAATGTAGCTCTCAACTGTGAATGCAGCTTTTCACTTTTTACTCCCTTGTTTCTGCTTCCAAATACAGGTTGAAGGCGTTACATTGTCCGGGACAGAACTACAATTTGTGTCAGCGGGATATGCCCAGAAAAGATGCCATCTGTTAAATGACTCACTATTAGAGAAAGGACCCACATGATGGGATTTTAGGGGCTGAACTTTGTAAAACTGAGCACTCATAAAGGAACCCTGCCAGTGTCACAGGGATGTTTTAGGGTTAGAATTGCAACCACACCAGAACCAGCATGAAATCTGATTAAATGTAAAACACACTTTCATTGTTATTATTTTTCAAATACATCCATCTCCATATCTTTATCTATCTGTTGGTATATTGGAAGAATGATGGATAGATTTTCTGTTTTTAACTACATATACAGAACTAAAAGTGCTTTTCCTCTTGAATAATTCTAGAACCATTGATGTGTGATTCTTTCCTTCAGAATACATTGTGTATGCTACATGTAGGATTCTACATATATTCATTTTGGTTCTGCTCTTTTGGAAGAATCTTTATAACTTAAAGAATTAAATGTATAAAAATTCACTGCTGATATATTTTTCAGTCTCCAGTATAATTTCAGTATCCTCATGCATTTTAAGAGATCAGGAGATGAAAAGGTTAATTTTCTTTTTTAACTCTATTTTTATTTTTTTAAAAACAAAGGTAAGCAACAGTAATAGCAAGACTAAAGAATAATGAAATTAGACAGAATGTGGCATCACATGTTTGGCACAGGAAAACCTTTTCAATTTATATTAGTCCAATAAAAGGTTTTGATTTGGCTTTTTAATGTACTAGGGAATATAATAGCTATTTCTGATTTTAAATGCATTTTCATCTTTTGGTCTTTTATTGTTGTTCCTTAAAATTCATTCACTCTCTTCCCATTACAGTTTTTCCAAATCAAATCCCAGATAAAGTATAGCTCCATGTTTATGAGAGATAATAAAGAAGCATAGCTCAGGATGATGATACATATGTGACTTATGTTTAGCTGCATTGTTTTATGATCGAGCTTTAGAAGGCAGAAAAGGATAAGTGCTATAAAAAAGAAAAATGCATTAGTATTTTTGGTAGACCATACATAAACATTAGAGGCATCAAAAATAAGTGAGATAGCCATATGAATGTAATTTTAAGAGATAACAGAAATGTTTCTACAAATTAAGAGAAGTATTTTAATATGACAAGGTGATAATTTTATTTATTGCTTATTTTGATCTCTCCATGTGCATTTTTCTTGAGCTATTCAAGAGGAATCTAAATATAGAAGGTGGGAAATAAATATTGGCATTTATACAATCCTGGCCTGTATTTTATTGAAACATATTGGTGCATGCTTTGATGTTAGAGTTCTCTTGAGTAATACAGAATTGATTCATGAATTCACCTTTTCAGGGATCTTGAAAGGATTGGACTTATAATTCTACAACTTCTGCCTGCTTCTTTTCTTCTTCTATCTCCTTCTTTTATTCAACAATAACATACTTTTTTTTCTATTTTTTTTGCTTTAAAATATGCATATACATACATACATACATACATACTCTCACACATTTAATTAGTAAGTGAAGATGGTTTAAGGAAATAACCTTTTTTTTTTTTTTTTAAAGAGATGGGATCTTACCCTGTCACCCAGGCTGGAGTGCGGCAGTGCAATCTTAGCTCACTGCAGTCTCGAACTCCTGGGCTCAAGTAATCCCCTAGTCTCAGCCTCCCAGTCTCTGGGATTATAGGTGTGAGCCACCATGCCTGGCTAAGGAACTATCTTAATGGCCAGAGTATCAAATCAAATTTGTTTTCCAGCAGCTAATCACTTGAATGTACTAAAATCCCTTCACGACTAAGAAGTCAAAAAAGCCTTACCAATGTTAATAACTTCAGAGTCATCACAAGACTCTGAAATTTGAGCAACTCAAAAAATGAAATCATCTTATAATTAAAGGTTTGTACCCTGTGACCAGTATCTCCCTTCCTCCCCAAACTGCTGGTAACCACCATTCTACTCTGTTACTATGAGTTCAAATTTCTTTTAGATTCCACATATAAATGAGATCATACAGTATTTGTCTTTCCGTGTCTGGCTTATTTTACTTAGCAAGATTTCCTTTTTCAAGGCTGAATAATATTCCACTGTGTATATATTTTCTTTATCCATTCATCTGTTGATAGACACTTCAGCTGTGAGTAAGTACAGAGACCTAATGTATAACATGGTGACAATAGTTAATAATAATGTACTGTGC
Organism: Indri indri; assembly: GCA_004363605.1. Lineage (NCBI taxonomy): Eukaryota > Metazoa > Chordata > Mammalia > Primates > Indriidae > Indri > Indri indri. Next base: position 149,293 of record RJWJ010000996.1, on the reverse strand, counting down.
ACTGAAATTTGCTAAGAGAGTTCTCAAGTGTTCTCACCATGTTCAAAAAATGGTAACTATGTGAGGTGATGCATATGTTAATGAGCTTGTGGTAATCATTTCATAATGTATACATATATCAAAACATTGCATCATATACCCTAAATATATACAATTGTTTTTGTCAATCATACCTCAGTAAAGCTGTAAAAAAATGAAATCAGTATTCTTGTTAAAAACTTTGGCCTTTCATTTAGGAATTTATAGATGACAGGTTTTTTTTCTCCACTCATTTTTTTCTTAGTATTTAAATATACTATTCTATACATTAATTGTAGACTTTTTAAATTCCCTTAGTAGCAAAAGTAAATACTCAAAAATATATTGAAATAAGAAAAGAAAAGGAAGAGGAAATAAAAATAACCTCTACCACCACTAGCAAATTGGTTTAAACATGCAGAATTGTTATCTCAGCCACCCATATTTATTTAATATGAACTCTTGTTTGTTATTAAAATTCTTGATTCTTAACTGTTAATATATGTAGACTTCAGACCCATCAATTGTTTCTTGTGTTTCTCTTCTCTTATATATCTTTTGTCAATAATAAATGCTATTCTTCTGCTAGAGCTATTAAACTTTCTTATTGCAGATATGAGGGTTAGAAGTCAAGGCTACTGATCATATTTAATACTAGAAAAATGTACATTTTTTTACTTTACCATTATACAATATATCCATGTAGAAAAATGTACATTCTTTATATTACTTCACATCAAATATCTTTTAAACTGTTTAGGGCTAGAGTAAATGGTTACATAAGAGAATATCCGTCATAATATGATAATCTAACATGATCAGTGGAAAGGAAAGGAGAAGGTAAGCTAGCTATTAGTGAGATCCATAAACCATTTCCTGTCTTTTCACAAGAATTCTCAAAGGATATTATTATTTGTATATTCGTGATCAATTATTTCAAGACCAGTTTTAATCTAAGGTGATTAAAAACCTATTGTCATCCAATTACTTGGCAAAAGACAACTTCAGATTTGTGTTTTTAATACTACCTGCCTTTTTAATGATAGGCTACATAACAAGTTCTCTGCAAATTATGTTAATTACTAGGCACATTTCTGGTTTTGGGAAATTCAAATCTATCTGCTTTTGTATTAGTTACTTCTCAAGCTTTGTACAATCTCTATGCACTTTGAAGGAATGCTTTTTGTTTGCACTTCAAGTATGGTTAATGTTTTACTATTATTATTATTATTATTATTATGTGATAGTATGTCTCATGTGATATACTGGTGCCTCCATTTCTTCCTTTCTTCCTTCTTTCTTTCCTTCCCTCCTTTCTTTTTGAGAAATGTTGACACAAATTCACTTAATTAAAATAACATTCTGAGCTTGACTTCATTTACCAGAAATAACAAAATAATGTGCTGTTATATAAGCTGATTTACTGTTGAGATTGCTCCAATTAAGGATAGACTCTGTCCCTGAGTTTTTGTATTACTAATCACTGAGGGGCAGATTTTCTTTTCTTTGGATTTCACAGCATGTACCATTGCTCTACACCCAGCTGGTATTCTGTATAATCTGCTTGTGTGAGAGAGTGCAAATTCCATAGGCAAAGTGACAATGGACAGAGACCCAGGAAGCCATAAAAAGATGCAAGATACAAATATTAACACCCTGTTTGTTCTGCCTAAAAACTCTATGGAATCATTTCTGAAGGATAGCATTGAAATAATAAAAAAATAAATTAATTAAATAAAAACTCTATGTAAGATTGTTAGCAGCACTTTCTCTTACATTTTTTCCAATTTTCTTGACATATGTGATGACGCTTGGAAGCATTTTTCACTGTATGAATTTAAATATTTCTTTCACACAATCCAGCAAAGTATGAGAATAAACATAATAGGGCTTGGAGTTGGGGAAAGTCAGTATAACATGTGATATTGTGGTTTTAGGGTACAGTGGCTATTTGTTCATGAATCTTATTCTGCCTGTGTCTCATTTACCACCCTCGAATCTGTACCTCTGCATTTCCCCCACCAAATCCCTTCTTAAATCTTGCGTGTTGTTTAAGCCTGCAGACTTCTTTTTCCCAGTGCTGTCCTGGTGTCATTCTCTTTTTATGGCCAAACTTCACTACATACTGAGTGAAGGACAGTGCTACTTTTAACAGATAGGGTCTTGGCTGCACCACTAATTAACTGGTGCCCTTGAGAAAGTTACTTAACCTTGCTGAAATATAGTTTCCTCAACTGTAATGCATTTACAGTTTCCTATATGACCTATGATCTAGCTCTCTGAAGTTTCGTGATTCATTTGAGCTTGTGTTCTTTTTCAGTCTAAGCCTCATTATCCTCAAACTCTATTATTCTTTGCAAATCCAGTTGTTCAATCATGTAGGTAAAGCAGAAGCAGGATTAAGAAAGTCATGAGGGAAACAACTTAGCTAAGAACTATTGTAAGAAAAGCCATAGCAAAGAAGTTTTAAAGTCCTTCCCTCAATTTTTTGTCTTTCTATTGTATCTCAGTCGTGTCTTTCGTATATATTCATTCAGTAAACATTATGCAACACCTTCCAAAGACCACCACTGGTCAGGCTCTCAGGACCCAGACATGAACTAGATGAAGAATCAGGAATATTAGTCTCAGGGACGCAGGCCAGAAAGCTGACATTTTCTCTAATTGAGCAATGCACAAGCTGTTGTAGACACACATAGGAGATACGGAAAGATTAGGATACTGATAGCCTGGAGAAACCATTCTTCAATCTTCCCTGTTCTTCCTCTTGTATTTTCTTAGCCTATCGATGTCTCTCTAGATCCCTCATCATAGCCTAGTGCTCGCAAGTGGACTCTGGAGTCAGACTTCCTGCAACGGTATCTCAGCTCCTTTATCTAGTTACTTTGTGGCCCGGGGAAGTTGTTTAACCTCTTTGTCAGTTTTCTTATCTGTAAAATGGGAATAGTAACTGCCTAGGTCGCAGGATTATGAGGGCTAAATGAAAGAATGTATATCTTAATATAGTGTTGAGTATAGTTCTTGGCACATAATAAACACTCAATAAATTAACTATTCATGTAATTACCTCTACTTTTGCCCTCCCAAGTGTTTTAAGATGACATTGACTAAATCCGTAAACTTTGAGATGTTTCTATTCAAAATACTCTTCTCCTCACAAACTATTGTTTGGCTCTAAACTCAATGATAGCAGGTGTCATTCTTTGTGTGTGTGTATGTGTGTGTGTGTTTTAATTATATTTTCAAATTCTAGTACAATTTTAGTACAATTAATATTAAAAGAAAGAAGGGAGGCAGGAGTTATTTGTGTTGTTTAAAACAATTACATGTCAGTAAACAGGTAGATATTTCTCAAATTTATTAAAACAAGATAAAGATGATACAGAGCGAGAAATAATACTACTCCTTAACTAAAACCAGGATACCTTTACTTCTCATCAGCATCCATCTTTTCAGAGCCCATCCAGACAAAAGATCCCCATCTACTGGAGAATGTTTGAACAGCACTCGACAAATACTTTCCCTATGTATTTTAGGGAGTGTATTTAATTTCATTTAAAAATACATACCAAGATGTGGAAACAACCCAAGTGCCCATCAGTACATGAGTGGATTAATAACATGTGGTATATTGTATACTATGGAACACTATTCAACTACAAAAAACAATGGTGATCTAGCACCTCTTATATTATCCTGAGTAGAGCTTGAGCCCATCCTTTGAAGTGAGATGTCACAAGTCTGGAATAATAAGCACCACAGGTATTCGCCATTAAATTGGTACTAACTGATTAACACTAAGGTGCTCACGTGGTAGTAATATTCATTGGGTGTCGGTCAGGTGGGGTGGTGGTGGTGGGTAAACTCACAACTAATGGACGCAATGCACACTGTATGGGGGAAGGGCACGCCTCTAGTCCTGGCTTGGGCGAGGCAAAGACATTACTTGTAACCAAAATGTTTGTACCCCCATAATATTCTGAAATAAAAAATAAATAAAAATAAAATGATAGAGAAGTTAAAAAATACATACCAAGAAATGTCCTATTCGGATCTTTTTGTGGGATCTTGTTCAAGGAGAAGAAATTATTGATACAGAGTAGCAGGGAAGTAGTGAGGGGAAAACTTTACATTTTACTTAATTCTCTGCCATTTTGCTGACATATTATTCAGTCAGCATGTGCTACTTTTTGGAATTAAAATATGGTTTAAAAAAAGTTCAACCATTATGAATATGGGTTTGCTTCAATCCCTTTTTTAAGTTACAGTTTTAAGGCCCAACAAAATGTGTTTTCTTCATTATTTAATACTTTACAGGACCTTTGGTAGGCAAGCTTTCTACAAGGTTTTGCTTAAGTTATTTTCTCTATCCGTTTCTCTTCACTAATACTTATTCACTCAAGAAATTCCATATATGGCAATGCGGAATTGGTGATTCATACAATGTGGCTTATTGATGAATGAAAGGGTAATACCCATCTTTTAAAAATGTTTTATCAGGCCAGGCATAGTGGCACATGACTGTAGTCCTAGCAATTTGGGATGCCATGGCAGGAAGATTGCTTGAGCCCAGGAGTTTGAGGTTTCAGTGAGCTTTGATGACACCACTGCACACTAGCCAGGGCAATAGCACGAGACCATGTCTCAAAAAAAGAAAAAAAAATGCTTTATCAGGGCTCCTTTTAAAACTTGCTTCTTGCTCCACCCAATCAAGTCTTCTAAATCAATGCATTTGCAAACCATTCTATGAAGAAAAGGATTGAGGAGGAAGAGACACATTAATTTTTATTAATAAAGAACATTTGACTCTTTTTGTAATTTCCACTTGTAGTAATTTGAGACCTGTGAGGCACCATTCTTTCACTGTTCAGGCTTTTCTACATTTTTTTTTTTTTTTTTGCATTCTTAAAGTTTATCTGCAGAGTATTTTTTGAGTGTAACTTTCAGTAGAAAGATTTCTTACATTCATTATATTCATAAGCTGGTGAAAATATGGTTCTGGCCAGACTTCAAGCAGAGTTTAAAATGAAGAAAATCTAGAAGAATCCCCAAATCACCAACATTGTAAGAATAATACAGAATGTATGAAAAGGTAGAAGGACAAAGGCAGTGACAGTCTTTGACTTGCCCAATCATCTAAAAAGGTGTCAGCAAACTTTTTCTTCAAAGGCCAGGTAACAAATATTTTTGGCGTTGCAGAGACTGAACGGCTACTGAGCCATTACAGCTCCGAAGCAGCCATGGACAATACATAAATGAATGGGAATGGCTGTGTCCCAATAAAACTTTTTAAGAACTTGATTGCAACGTTTTCTGAGTCAAAGGATACAGCTCAAGTCATGATTATAAGCACATGGGAATCAGGTAGATTAAGGAGAGCTCTCATCCAGGAGATATATTGTACTTAAAGCTTTTTCGTTTCTCAAAATATGCAGGCCTCTACTTAACCCAGGACATATAAGAATCTATAGAAACAAGTGGGAGACCTGAAATAATCCAGATAAGCCCATGACCTTCCCACCCCCAACCTGTGCCATTGGTACAAAGAATGGTGTAAATTTCCGTTCTTTTTGCTGCAGTGATCTATTAAGACTTTGCAACCAATGTTATTAGCTTGGTTTTAGGGACAAACTCCAACTCCAGAGTACTCATAAAGGCACAGCAGTATTGAGTGCTCCAGAAAGAAAAAGCCGAACAATCCTGATTGTGGTGCTGAAATAAGCCTCTCTTACTTCTGTGGACTTCCAGCTTTCATCCTTCTGTTAATTAGTCCCTTTTAGAAGCATTTAATAGCCAAATGTTACACATCTCCTATACATGGTTCAAGCCTGAAAATCCATTCTGTCAGTGTTGGGCAGTTCTTTTACCTCTACCATGTATACCAAGTAGGAGCCAGCATTTAATTTTAGATATTAAATGTGACATGATTAGTTTGTGTTCATTAAGTGTTGGTGGATGGACCAGTGTCTGCTTAGGTGTGGCAAACAGCCTGAAGTAAAATTTCACAAAGAGCTTTTCCCTTTAAGTTTCTGCCTTTGGAAAGACATCCAGGCTTTATTTTTAGAATTTGTTTTTCATGCTACATAGTTCTGGGCTGGATAGATCAGTTGGTGTTAATGAGCCTGTGAGTGTTTTGCCAGAAACCTACATGTACTTTTATTGTCCCCTCCAACTATTTTACTTCTCAAAAATACCTGTCGGGGGTCAGGAGGATGGCTGGAAAGGCGGACATGGATAATTCCAAGAAGTTTCTCCTTTCTCCTTCCAATGATGGAATAGTTTTCTTTCCTCCTCCTCCTTTTTTTTTTTTTTTTTTAATGTCCTATCTAAAGTCTCAAGGTTGCTGTTATTTCCCTCCAACATATTCTTTGTTATCACCAAGCTCATCTTTTTCCAATGCTATTTTGCTGCTCCTGGGAACAGATGTCTTAAAAGAGAACTGTTGTGGATTCCTTGTTCAACTTTTTGCTACTAGTAATTCCCTATCTTGCTTCTTCCCATCAAGTGCCGAGCTGGTTGAGAGAGTGTATTTTGAACATCGCCTCCATTTCTCTGCACCTCTTTCACTCCTCACTGTTCTCCCCATTTTATGAAACTCCACATACTCGCCCAATTCAGGGACATTTTATTGTTACTCCATCTTTTACCATTTTTCTATGTTACCCGGCATGTGCTTTAACCACCCTTTTTTTCTAGAAATGTCTTTTTCCAGGGATTTACTTGACTTTTAAAAAGTAATGTTGAGCACCAACTAAATCCTAGATAGTGAAATGGGGATATATAATTAGTAATAATAATAATAACCTCTTATGGGGTGTAACCTAGGGATCAGGTACTGTTCTACATGTTTTAGAAAAATAAAATCATTTCATTTTCACTGGATACTAGGTGTGAGATATGATTACACTCATAATATACCATGTCAGACTATCCCATTTGCCAATGATATGATCTTATTTCAACAAAACCCTAAAGACTCCTCCAAAAGACTCCTAGAATTGATAAATAAATTCAGCAAAGTCTCAGGTTACAAAATTAATGGACACAAATCAGTAGCATTCCTATACACTAATAACAGTCAAGCCAAGAGTCAAATCAAGAACTCAATATCATTTACAAGAGCTACAAAGAAAATAAAATACAAATACTTTTAATGTGAAGCAGAGTGCAATAAATACTAACCAGTGGCTCAAGAGATATTGTTGGGAAGTTGCAGGAATTGCATTGAGACTGAGGGAATTAGATGAGTCTTCGAGGAGGAGTGGGTAGAGTTTTTACCGTCTCTTGAGAAGGTGAAACTCTTTTAGCTGGATATTAGAGGATAGTCCTAAACCAAAGGTAGAGTATAAGCAAAGGTAGAGCTATGAACTGTGTTTGAGAAAAGCAGGGAATTTGATTTGCCTTGAGCACAGGATATGTGCAGGGAAACAATGGGAAATAGTTGCAGGCCCTGAATCAAAGAAATTTTGACTTTAATGTGTATTTCAAGTGGGGAATCCTTGAAGAGTATTAGAAAGGGAGTGACCAATCAACCTGTGCATTAGTAAGCTTGGTCTGGTAGCAGCATGAAGGAGCATTGCATTTTCTTAATTCTGTTCTTGATATCACTCACTTTTCTTTTTCCTCTTTACCCTCCACTGTGGGTATCTTGCAAGGTTCTCTCTCCTTGATATTGTGCATTCTATCTTGAAAGCTTATGCTTTTTCCTGCACTCACCACCCTTGTTTTGTAGCCTGATTGACAAATTTCCAACTTTTTCCTTACCTACTGTCTAAGGGAGAGATGAATCCATGTGTAACACTCTGAAATGATATGTTACTGAAGTTGGTGGCAGCAGTGGGGAGGAAAGAGGAGAAGACAGGATTGGAATATGTTGGGCCTAGGGTCAAAAAGGAAAGTCATTTCAAGGATAATTCTATGATTCTAAAGATTTTAATTTAGAAAAATGAAAGAACATCACACAAAATGTGGTTTATTGGAGAAACAGCTGGTTTATAGTGGAAGGCGATGTCTTTTTCAAGATCTATGAGTACGAAAATCATATAGTCTTTCAACAGATATTTCTTTCCTTTTTCCTTTTTTTCTTTTTTGACGCAGGGTTTCACTTGGTTGCCCATGGCTAGAGTGCAGTAGTGTCATCATAGCTCACTGCAATCTCAAACTCCTGGGCTCAGACGATCCTCCTACCTCAAGTTCCCAACTAGCTGGGACTATAGGCACACACCACCATGCCCAGCTAAATTTGCTGGTTTTTTTGTAGAGATATGGTCTCTATATTGCCCAGGCTGGTCTTAAACTCCTGACCTCAAGCTATCCTCCTGCCTTGGCCTCCCAAAGTGCTAGGATTACAAGTGTGAGCCACTGTGCCTGGCCTCAACACATATTTCTTAACTCTTTATTAAATGTCAGACACCTTATCAAGCTCTGAGGATGCAACAAGGAAAAAAAGAGAGAGGGTCCTTGTTTTTATAGTGCTTACCTTCTGGTGGGAAGAGATGGAAAATAAGCATATCTATCTGTAAGTGCTATAGAGTAAAAATCAAAAACACACAACCGAACAGTATAAAATAGAGAATGGAAGGATGAAGAGGAAAGGGAAAGGGAGGAGGGTATATTAGTTGGGATGGTCAGTCCTTCCTGAAGGGTTATGTTTGAGCTGAGACTTGAATTAATTGCCAGAGTTAGCCAGGTAAAAAGTTTTGTGAGAGAGCATTTTAGGCCAAAGGAAGTATAAATGCCCTAAGGGAATTGGTACTTGGATTGTCTGAGGAAACAAAAGGTTATAGTGGCTGAAAAAGAGCGAGTGAAGACTCCTGAGGTAAGATATGAAAATGTGGAAGGTAGCATGCTAAGTGCTTTGGGTTTCATGCTGTGTGATGGAGACACAATGGAAAGATTTGAGCAGGGAACTGCAGTGCTCTGGTTTGAGTTGTAAATCTTTCCGATTGCATTGTGGGGATTTAAGTATGTTGAGGACTGCTAAAAAGGAAGCATAGAGAAAGTGAAATTAATACAGAAATCAAACTGGTCATTGCAATGGCTTGAATAGGCGCATTATGAGAAGTGGTTGGATTAGAGAAATATTTTAAAAGTGGTGCCAATAGGTCTTGCCAGCAGAGTGCCAGAGAAAGAGGAGTCGAGGATGATTTTGAGGTTTGGGGCCTGAGATAAATAGGAGGTACCATTTTTTGAGGGGGGTGGAGGATAGGGGCAGAAATAGAATTAGATGGGTATAGATAACAAATTCAGACATGATAATTGCAAAATGCCTGTTAATTATCCAAGTAGTGCCAATTAGACCACTGAATATGAGTCTGGAGGTGAGGGCTACAGAGGAATGGAAATGTATATGTGGGGTTTGATGGCACAATGCCTAACTAAGATGCTTTCTGGGATGCTGGACAAAGGAGAGTGGCACAGTTTCAGGAATCTTTACAACTCTGTTATAATTTATCTGTTTCTATAATTGCAAGAAAACAGAACTTCATACACATACACACACACACACACACACATTAGCATTAAGAAGCCTAGGAAACTATCTTTGTACAGTGCTTTAAACTATTCATACAATTGCACTTCCCTGCTATTTTCTGAGCTAGAGTCTAGTCACATTAATATTCTAGTATAAGCATCCATTTGCTTAATTGAACAACATTCTTTGGTCATCCACATTTGTCATTTTAAGGTCAATAGAGATCAACTGAGATGTGACCTACAACATGCTTTCTAAAAGATTTAATATTTTGCAGGGTAAAATTGCTAAATCATGAATTCCAGAAACCTATCAACAGCTCATGAAGTATGGTGTTGGGTTAAATTTTGCTCTTCATAGGAATGTCTTAATCAATGGGCAAGAAACTGCTTGCATTCATTTTTTGTTTTGAAAGCATTGTTTTTAAAGGAAATCATGGACCTTTACTATTTAAAGAATAGACATGTTCATGGAGAGCATGATTATTTATTTGTAAAATGAATTTAGTTTGTTGAATAGTTTTTTGTAATGTTAATATGTCCATCTTTTATACACTGAAACACAGTTTCCTATTCTATGCCATCAACATAGAGTGAATTATATTTTAAAAGAAAATAGACTATGCCTCTTTTGAGGAGTCATATAATCCTCACACCAAATTAGACCTGCAACCAAAAAACACCAACCCCCCCCAAACAACAACAAAAATAACAACAACAAAACTCAGAATCTTTGAATTCTGTGACATGTAACCTAGATTCTTCCATATCCTCCTGGGAATGGGATGGCTAATATCCTTATTTATGATTTTGTGTTTAGCACTGTCAAAGAAAACTTGCACTGGGCAGAGTTAAACAGACAAAGAAGACTTTATTTAAGACAACTACAATAGGCGAGGTATATTCAACTCACCTCCATCCAGACAGAAGGTAGTAGGATCTTTAAACCCTGGAGTGAGCTACTAGAAAAGTACTGCGGGACTTTAGGGAGGAGTTTGTTCAATGTGATAAGGCCATCTGTGTTGCTAATTGGTGCTTATCAAAGTTAGGATCTGTCTTTGTCCCTTCTGTGCTGCTATAAAGGAATACCTGGGGCTAAGTAACTTCCAAGGAAAAAATCGTTTATTTGTCTCATGATTCTGCATATCTGGAAAACACAAGATTGGGCATCTGCATCTGGTGAGAACCTCAGGCTGCTTCCACTCATGGCAGAAGGTATGGGGGAGGCTGTGGACCGTGTAGAAATCACATGGTGAGAGAGGAAGCAAGAGAGAGAGTGGGAGGTGCCTGGCTCTTCTTAACCACCAATTCTCTTGGGAACCAAGGGAGGGCATTAAACTACTCATGAAAGGTCTGCTCTCCAGGACCCCAAAACCTCCCCAAAGGCCCTACACCCAACATCGGGATCAAATTTCAACATGAGGTATGGTGGGGGGTGGTGCAAACATCCAAACCCTAGCAGGGTCCTACCCTATTATAGAGACTGGTAGATGGGGCATTATCTTTTTCAAGCATGATGTTTGGAAGGGAAGACTCACAGGTTTTTGAGTGAGACATTCCTGGGTTGTAAAACTTGCCAGAGTCTAAGAGAAGGTTTACATCTCAAAGTGGTGGAGAAAGGGTTTACCATTCCAAGTTTTCTTTTCTTTTTTTTTTTTTTATTGTTTGTTGTTTATAGGGGTACAGGTGTTTAGGTTACGTATGATGCCCTTGCCCCCGCTTCCCCCCAAGTCCCAGTCCCAAGCGTGTCCATCTCTCGGAGGGTACACATTGCACCCTTTGTGTATGCATATATCCGTCCCCTCCTCCCCCTCGCCCCTCCAAGAAAGAGGGAGCTCAGGGACATAGAGTCAGGAAGAAACCTGTCTAAAATCTAGTCAAGCTGAGGAAACCTTAAGATTGTCTTGGTCAGCATATTATGTAGTCTATAACCATGATGTGCAGATATACTGATTCATTTATAAAGAAGGCAAATTCAGACCCCACAGAAATACTTTACTTGGGAGAAAGAATAGATGAGTGGATTAATAAAATGTGGTATATGTATACTATGGAGTACTATTCAACTATAAGAAACAATGGTGATACAGCACCTCTTGTATTTTCCTGGATAGAGCTGGAACCCATTCTACTAAGTGAAGTATCCCAAGAATGGAAAAATAAGCACCACATGTACTCACCAGCAAATTGGTTTCACTGATCAACACCTAAGTGCACACATAGGAACAACATTTATCAGGTGTTGGGCAAATGGGAGGGAGGAGGAGGGGACGGGTATATACATACATAATGAGTGATGCACACCATCTGGGGGATGGACACGCTTGAAGCTCTGACTAGGGGTTGGGGGGCAAGGGCAACATATATAACCTAAACATTTGTACCCCCATAATATACAGAAATAAAAAAAAAAAAAAAAGAAGAGCTGTTTTAGTTTACAATTTTAGCCATGTAGTTTACCAAAATGGGTTTTTCTTCCCCAGATTGCTAAAAGTTGTTTGTTGGGATTGGAGGTCTTCTTGCCCAGGACTGACAACCTTTGGGTTTGGAGAGTTTTCTAGGCCCCCAAGCAAGATAAAATCCTCTGAGCTGAATAGCCTCAGGCAAGAGTTGAGCTTTAAATTCCTGTTACTTACATTTCAGAAGCCCTGGAGTTCAGAGAGTCCCTGGGGACAAAGGCAAATAATAGAGAGAAGAGGAAAGTCAGAAATTTAAAAAAATAATCATCTTAATATACTGTATTTATCAGCTAAAATATATTTTAATATATTATATTTTATTAGCGGGTTGCTTGACCTTTCTTTGCTTCAGTTCCTGAGGTTTTCTTTTTTACCTTCAGTAAAATTGGGATAATAAAATTTACACTCTAGAGTTATTATGAGGATAAATGAGATCATACTTATAAACATTAGACTTCTTGGCTTATAGTAAAAGCTCAAAAACTGTTTTCTGTTGTTGTTATTTCTTGGTGTTTCTTGTCTGTCTCCTCTCTAGATTAAATCTCCTTTAAACATAGAGACTGAGTCTTTCATCTTTGAATATGCAGTGCTCAGTAGAGTGCATCACAAGTATTTGTTGATTGAATGACAAGTGAACTTGTGAGCAACATTACCTCTTCTAGGAACATGTTTTATAGATTTGTGTCCCTCAAACCAGGCTGTTTATCAGGATCATATACAGATTCCCAAATGGCCAGACTCCAGGGTGTGCAGGAAGGAACAAGTCATTCAGTGTTACCAGAGCAGAGATTTAAGGTAGGTAGGTGTAGCACCTTGAGAATTATAAAGGTGGGCTCGTATAATATGCTGTTTTGGACTTTATTCTCTGGTTGGTAGAGTTATGGATGGATTGAAGCAGAGAGGCCACATGGGGTGTAAGGCAGAGTACACAGTCATTCTAAATCTAAGGTATCTGAATTAGTGCCAGGGGCATGCTGGCTTCTCAGAAGACACCTTTTGAATGAATAAGATAGCACATACTTAATCATTGAAAAGAATAAAGAATAAGTTATTCTCTATGTACTGATATGAAAAGATATTCAACATCACTTTTAAGTCAACCAGAACAATTTTGAACCAGTATGTATAGTGTATTTCCATTTGCATTTGAAAGAAAATTATGTATATATTTGCATATATGTGAGTGTGGGGATAGGTGGTGGGTGGGAGCATAAATACCTAAAAGAATTTAAAAGAAAGTCTTTAATAGTAGCTTCTTCTTGAGAGTGGAATCAGTGAGTTGGGACATTTATATTAAATACTTTATGTTTCATATAATTTGTATTGTTTCAATTATCAAATTGCATGAATAATTTCATGATGATGATGATCTTGATGATAATGGAAGAATAAGGAAACTCCTCAGGTAATTCAGATGTGTAGCCAGGTTTGAGACACCCTAGAGTGTAGCCTATTGAATTATGATTTATGTTTCGTTCTGTTTGTGCCAAGATTAGAGCCAAGACTAGGAAAGAGTCTTATTGCCCGTATCCATGTTGTTTCTTAGGATCCCTACTTTATTTATAGTTAAGACTTCACTAAACATAATATAACTTATCATGTAACTTGCTATATAGATGGTACCCAACTTATAATGGTTCAGCTTACAATTTTTTGACTTTATGATGGTGCAAATCAATATGCATTTAGCAGAAATTGGTAAGATACTCTCTTGAGTTGCTGAGTAGGGACAGCTCCCAGTTAGCCATATGATCATGAGAGTAAACAACAGATACTCTGCTGTGTGCTGTGTTGCCAGATGATTTTGCCAAACTATAGGCTAATGTAATTGTTCTGAGCACATTTAAAGTAGGCTAAGCTAAGCTATGATGTTCAGTAGGTGTATTAAATACATTTTTGACTTACTATATTTTCAGCTAATCGTGGGTTTTTTGGGGCATTACCACATTGTAAGTCATGTAATCTACATTATGATATGAATTTGCTTAATTGCACACTTCATTACTGATCAATGAAAAATATTTCAAAGATTTACATTGCAGGGGTGAGGGGAAACTTCCCCTTTCCCCCGAAAGTTCGTTAAAAGATCAACTCATAATTAAGGCAGACTAATAAGAGAAAGGTTTATTTGCCATGCACATGGGGAGAATCACAGAGTGATTGCTTAATATCCCGGATCTAGATATTTTTATACCTGCTTTTTAGAGGGAGATGAGGAGTACAGGTAATTCTGTTTTAGGGACAATAAATGGTGCTTGGGAGGATAAATGCATGGGGGAAACAGATTGACTTGTGAATGAGTCTCTTTGCAAATTATGTTAACCTGAGGGACAGGTATTATATTTTAAATGATTTGGGCCAGGTCTGCTTGCATTCTTGATCATTTTTCCTGCAATATACTGAGATAACAGGTAGAGGAAGGGAAGTCAATTACCCCTTTGATCTTTTGATCATTCAGACCAGTTTATGCAGATATAGGGAAAGCCCTTTCCAATGCTTTTTGATCTTGAAGGGCCTGTAATTCGAAATACTCTTTATACGAAGGAGTCCTAGTTTGGGATGAAATTTCCTGAGCTCCTTCAGCATTCACAGCTTTGCACATTTGGTACCCTAATTTCTGATGAAATTTACATTGTTTAAAGTTAAACTTTAACATTAAACAATTGTTTTGTGCTAAATCATGTCTGAACATCATGGTTTTTTATACTATTATATAGTGATCTTTATTGTTTTTCTAAGTGTTTCAAGTGTTTAGGCTGTGGTTCCCAGGACAGATGGGAATAAACAGATTAACATCAGGGAATATATGGAGATATTTTAAGTTGCACAATAGTGTATGATATAGCGCACCTTAAAACAATATAATCTAAAATTATAAAAATGATATTAATTAATCTAAAATGTATGCAGGGGATGGGAGGAAGAGAAGGGTATTTGTATGGGGCATGGCATAATACAAAGTCTACAAATAACAGTAAAAGTAAAAATCAAGAAATAACAACATTATTTAGTAATATGAAAGTATATTATAGAATAAACAGCAGAAAAAGTTAATAATTATTACTGTAAAAATGCACAAATTGTGAGTAGTAATAGCTGGGATGTTTTTCATTGCAAGGCTTTTAGACTTCTTTTTAAACTATGAAAAACACAGTTTTAATTTATTATTTATTAAAATATATTACCTGGAATGGGTGTGGGATAGTGTTCTAAAGGAAAAATAAGTATAAAGTAGATGATAAGATCTGATAATTGGAACATATGTTAGACTAAACAAAACAAAACAGACAGAGGCATGGAGGCAATAAACTAAATTACACTTCCCACATCCTTCTGTCTACCTGGTATAAAAAGGAGTAAAGTGCTGATTTAGGCTACAACATGGCTGCACATTGAAAACATTATGCTAAGTGAAATAGGCCAAACCCAAAAGGCCACATATGTGTAATTCCATTTTTATGAGATGTCCAAAATAGGCAAATCTATAGAGACAGAAAATACATCATTTGTTGCCAAAAACTGAGTGAAGTCAGGATGGGGAATGATTGCTAATGGATATGGAGTTCCTTTTTGAGGTGATGAAAATATTCTTGAATTAAAGAGTGGTGATGATTGCATAACCCTGTTAATATATTAAAACCACTGAGCTGTACACTTTAAAGGGTGGATATTATGGTATATGAGTTATATCCCAATTAAAAAATGGTTTGTGGCTGGGCGTGGTGGCTCACGCTTGTAATCCTAGCACTCTGGGAGGCCAAGGTGGGAGGATCGTTTGAGCTCAGGAGTTCGAGACCAGCCTGAGCAAGAATGAGACCCCATCTCTACTAAGAAAATAGAAAAAAATTAGTTGGACAACTAAAACTAAAAAGAAAAAAATTAGCCAGGCGTGGTGGCACATGCCTGTAGTCCCAGCTGCCTGGGAGGCTGAGGCAGGAGAATCGCTGGAGCCCAGGAGTTTGAGGTTGCTGTGAGCTAGGCTGATGCCACAGCACTCTAGCCTGGGCAGCAGAGTGAGACTCTGTCTCAAAAACAAAAAAAATTAAAAAAAACATGGTTTGTGACTGTCTCTGTCCATATGAGGTTATGTGAGTAAGAGAAGGCATTTAACCTATTACTCAATCCACGGGAACTGCACTTGAGGAAGAAAGAAGCTTATGTGGTCTGCATTTTTTCCAGTTGGCTGGCTCTGTGCCTCCAGGTCATGAGATAATTGCTCAAGTGTACTAGTCACCTAATCTAGGTACAGACCTGATGGATGGTGGTGACTACAACCACAAAAACCTAGTGAAAGGGTTTTGCGAAACCCAATTCAGAGGGGTGTGATAAGTGTGTGTGTGGAGGGGTGGTAGATGGGAGTGAGTGTGTATGTTTTCTTCTTCAGTGAATTGGCACAGATCTTGTAAGGCTTATGTTCTAGTAAATGAATATATATATAGTAGATGTGGCTGCTGTGTCAGAATCTCTCAGGGGGAGGCTTGGGGCATACTATTTTATACATATCACATTTTATTTCTAATACACGACATAGGATGAGAACAATTTTCCTAAACAGTCCAGAGAATTCCATCTATTTTCTACCTCACTTTGTCCAAGTAGATAGATATAAATAACTGTGATCATAGGATAAGGAAAAGGTAGTAATTCAGTCAACCTTTGCACTGAAAGTCTATAATGGTGACTTGCTGCTTTGGAAAATTTGTCCCCTAAGCTGGTTTATTAAACTAGTTTAACATAAAGCAAATGTATAAATAAATAAATAAAGGATTAACAGAATTGGAAGTTTTTCTCAAGCTAAAACTGTTCCATCTTTACATTTCATTGCTGAAAAAGTAGCCTCATCCTTTGCATTGCTTCTTTTCAAGAGCTACAATTCCTAGCCTGGCAATGGGAGATTGTCTACAGAGCACCCATTTGAAACAGACTATGGTTACATTTTCGTGTTATTATGGAGTCCTATATGCTTTTTCCTTTTCTACTCTTCACATGTGTGCAGTTTCTGTCTGCACATTCCATTATCTTCACTGCACACATTTTGAGAACAGAACCTTACAAGCTTGAGTGCCTTTAATTTCCAACAAGATTTGTGTATGTGTCTTTCTTGTGTACTATGTGCAAAGTTAAGCCAATTACCTTCCATTCTGTTAGTCTTTTATTTTTTGTCTTTATCCTTTGGAGATATACTATTTCTGGGAAAATATTCTTTTATTATCATCTCCACTTCAGTGAACCCCCTTAGGCATAACTTGTGAGAGGGAAGGAAAAGGTTGTACCTCATTGTTCCGTATAACTTGTGCCTAAGGTTTACTTTGGGCTGCTTGTAACCTCACGCCTGTGTTAAATAGGTCCCAGGTGTACTGTTCCAAAACTTAGTTTATTTTCGCCCTAGGGTGCATTTGCTTCAGCAAAGTGTAGGTGCCTGCTTAGAACTGGTTTTGATATTTTGAAAACTAGAGACACTGTCTTCTTTAATTACATATAACTCTCATGCTATCCAAGATTTTGGAATATTAGTGCAACATAGCTTTCCTGTGCTTGATAAAAAATGAGCAACAGTGTTGAAATTTGGGTCTTATAAATGAGCAATAGTATTGAAATACGGCCTGACCATTGGAAAAAATTCTGCACTTAATTTGTCTTGTCTTTAGTGTCTCTACGCAGTGAAATTCCAGGTTAAAAAAACAGTAGGATACAAAAAACCCTTGCTGTTTTCAAGGGCAGTGATTTGACACCATAAATCCTTTGAATTGTCAGTGCCATTAAGTATAGGACAGTTAAGGAGCCTGACAAAAAAGTGGTGTGCTATGACCCAAGGTGGTGTTTCTGGATTGCTGCTATGCAGGCTGGAAGTTCCTATCCTTTCTTTTTATGTCCTCTTCCCAGTGAAATCAGAAAGCTTGGTGCACCATTATTCCAAAATAGAATAGTCATTTAATTCTTTGCCACAAACATACTGTCTCTCTTTTTCACTTTGGATTTAAATGTTTGCAAATGAATATTCTTTCAAGATAGTCTTGTTTTGTCTTGTTTGACTTCTTGTTTGGACTCACAAATTTCCTCTCTACCAAGCTAACAGTAAACATGAAAGCACTATTAGAGAGGAATGGAACAGCTTCTGTCTAAAACCTCTAAGAGAAGACTTCTCAGAGGAAGCCACAGTTGAGATGTGCTTTTAAGAGGTGCCTGTGTCAAAATAAACAGGCAAAGGGAAGTGAATTCCAAGAATCTCATAGTGCATATACTTTCCTGGAAACAAAGGTCTTTATTAGGCCCACATCTGAGTCTGGTACTTTAATGACTGGTACTTAGCCATGGCTAAACACTGGAATCACTTGGAGAACTTTAATGAATACTGGATCCTAGCTCTAGGGGATCTAATTTATTATATTTAGGAGACAGCCTAGGTATCAGAACTCTTAAATGCTCCCTGGTAATATAAATGGGCAACCAAGGTTGGAAACCATGTGGCTCTCTTAGTTGTGGTTTCTCATTCCATAGATGATTAGAAGCAGGATATCTGGCTGACTGCTGGACACATGGACGGCATATATTCTCAAGTATCTCTCCTGGAAAAAAATTATTTAGACTTAAACCTGCTCTTCCTGCTATATTCTGTCACCATCTACTGAACCCCATTCATTTTTGAAGAATTCATGTATCCATTCAAAATGTATTTGGGAAACTACTGTACATCTGACTCCAGATCTTTCCATCTGAATTTTCTTCCTTGCTCCATGTTGTTCCCTGTTTAAATCCCATCAGTGGCTGCCATCATCCATAAATGAAGTCAAAGACAGGACAGATAACCTTTGTAACTCTCAAGTCTCAGGTCCTACCACTTGCTGCCTGAACATGAGCTCTGGTGGTACTGAGAAGTTTGTCCTTCTCTGTGCATACCATGCCATCTCACATTCCTGAGCATTTACCCTTCCTCTCTCTTATACCACTAGCTACCTTTCATCTGACTGGTTCCTATTCACACTTCAAGGCTCAGATCAGCCACTAACTTTTCTGGGAGTCATTCTTTGAACTCCTGTGCCATTGAGGCTTTCATGAGGTTGTCCAATACCTCTAGCAAAGCACTTTTGTGTTGTTTTAAAACTGCCTGATTTCACTTATGCCCCGCTCTGGACTGTAAACTCATAAAAGGCGTGAATTACTCAACTGTGTATATCCATTTCCTAGTGCCTAGCCCACTCACTGGATTGAAATGAACTGATCTGGGACATGACATATCGGGATGTTGTGATGAAGTGATATTGAAGGTCGAAGGAAGTCTGAGTCAATAGTTTGACAGAAAGGAAAGAAACAAGAGAACAAAAAAGAGATTAGCGATGAGGAGTGACCGTATAACACTGTCTGGCCTGCATGCTTCACTTACCACACAGAGCATAACTGTGCTACGGCTCAGGACAACTGATGTGAATAGTGATGAGCCAAGGTCAATCAGAAAAGGTTAAATATGTCCTATAGATGTTGTTGATAAATTAAAATGGGCATCGCAATACAAATGCATTTCAAGCAAATCGGTTAAAATGGAATAGGAATTATATGGAAGTTTTGCTTATGAGAGAAAGATACATCATTCTGTAATGATGTTAGGTATAATATATTAATAATATATATTATACATTATTGTACTACAGTCTCAATTTCATTTTTCACATGTGTTTATAGTTGAAGAAAGTTTCTGGCTGTAGTCATACAAGGTGATATCAATAAGTCAGACCCGTTATTTAGTCTCAAACTTTAAAAAATGCAGTCCATTTCCCCCAGTGTCATTGATCTACACAGAACCAAGTAGAGAAATAGAGTAAGGTGAAAAATGGACTTTTGGGAAGATTTATTCCAAAGCTGCTGCCTGTGAGTTTTTCCTTCAATTACATGGGCTTGAAAATAATTAAATTAGTTTCCATTTTGGGATGTTCAGAAAATCCTAATATGTAGCCCCCGTAAGAAACACCTCAGTCTTCCATCTCAAGGTTTCAGGGAATAAAATAATTCTCATATATGCTTAGCAATGTGGCTGTCACATAATAAGTATTCTGCAGATGTTAGAAATAGTTAAATAATTACTTTCAGTTTTGATTTCTCGTCTGGAACGTGGAGATGATAATGATGTTTTTACTAACTATACAAAGGGCTTCTTGTAATGATCTAAGTTAATGTACATGGGAGTTCTTTGTAAATTATAAAGTGTATATTGTTAGTACTGATTTATCAATGCTTTTACAAAACCGAATGCATTACCCCATCAAGGATATTTGTGTTTTAAAAAATAGCACAAATAAGCAGTGTTTTAATGCAAATTGAAGTTAATTCAATTTAACAAATACTTGTTTATATCTTCTAAACATAAGGCATTGTGGTTGCTATAGATGGGGATAGAGGGTAAAAACATGCGTTCTCTGCTCTCACTTGGGAATAAGGTATCTAACTAATGACTAATAACAAAATTTAGAAGGACAGAAGCTACAATTATGAGACAAAAGTGTGCTGGAGCCCATTCTAAGTGAAGTATCCCAAGAATGGAAAAACAAGTACCATATGTACTCACCATCAAAGTGGGATTAATTCATCAACATTTATGTGAACATATGGTAATAACATTCATCAGGTGTTGGGCAGGTGGGAGGGGGAGGAAGGGATGGGTAAATTCACACCTAATGGGTGTGGTGTGCATGGTCTCGGGGATGGACACACTTGTAGCTCTGACTTCGGTAGGGGAAAAGGCAATATATGTAACCTAAACATTTGTACCCTCATAATATTCTGAAATAAAAAGTATATATATATATATAAAATAAATAATTTTTTTTGAAAGTATGCTATAGTAAGGATGATCTTTCTATTTGAAGGATCAAGGGGAAGTTTATTAGAGAACTGGATTTTATAAGTAGAAATAGTAGTGAAAGAACATTCCAAGTGAAGGAAGGACCAGTGTAGAGCACACAAGGGAAAAGGTACCTGGAAGACAGCTAAGATCCTGAACTGGCTGGCATGTAGAGGGAGAGGGAGTATTTAAACCAGTGCCAGATCTTGGAGGGTCTTTATTGTTATAGCAAGGAGTTTGAAAGTAATGCCATAGAGAAGGTCGAGCTATTGGTGTTTTTGAGCAGAAGAGTGGTAGGATTGCAGCAGTGTTTTGAGAATCAGTTTCTAATGATAGAAATAAATACACTGTAATGGAGATTTAATAAAATTCAAGACTTCAATTTCTCTTTTTGTGTCCGAGTAGTTTTCTAGGATTACTGTTACCAGCATGTTCTTTTCTTTTACAGTGAAGAAAATTGATTCTCTGTAAGATTAGAAGGAAGTCAAACTGTGAGCATAGGCATTCTAAAGCAAACTTGGATTCCAATTCTCTCTCCACAGTTTACTTGCTAGATGATCGTGGGAAAATTATTCAACTATTCAAGCTTCTATTTTGATCTAATATAAGGGAGATCATAAGACCTTGTGATCATAAGAGAGTATTATCCTAATTGAAATATCTTACCACATTGTCTGGCATGTGATAAGCATTAAATTAATAGTAGCTATTATTGTTATGATGCGAGTTACTATTGGAATGTAAAAGTCAATATTATAGTTATAAAATATTTAGTCTTATTGTGTTCAGGAAAATTAGTGGGATTTCAACTAATCAGTTTTTCAAAAACAATCATTTTTTTCTCCATTGCTGGAAATAGGAAACTATGCAGAAATGTAGCCTCAATCCCTTGTGGTACCACTTAAATGCAAGTAAGGGCTTCCGCAGTAACCATGTTCTGAAAATCTGTCCTCACAACACTGGCTGTATAGAACATATCTTCATAAAGCAGGTTATAGCCCTTCTGCATGTTTAGATGACAAAGGTCCTGGATTTTGTTTTTAGTAGTGGATGTCTGCCAAAACACCATGACGTAGCTGGAGGTTAAAGGCAGGTCCTTAACTATAAGGACAGTTGCCAGGGTACTTACCATACTTAGGATCTGGGCTTCATCCTGGCAGGAAGAAAAAGCAGGTCTCATATCTATACTCAGCATGCTTTCAGTACTCCAATTTTTAGTATAATATACTAATATCACTTGAGAATGATTTATGAACCCAAATGCCAGCCTAGCACTTTCTAGTGTATACAGGTCTCATCCAGATATGTGACTGTCATGCAGGTATTTTGAGTCCAGACTCCCTTCCTCCTGATATCAATGCACCTGAGAAGCAAACAGTTTAATGGGAAGGTTGCCTGGTAACTATTTATTTAAAGCCAAAAGAAGTGGCTCACCTAAAAGTATAATTCATTCAAGTGGCCAAAGTTGATCAAATATACCTGGGGAAAACAGCACACTTCTCTCTGGTCACCAAAAGTCTATAACCCTTAGATCTATGATCTCTAACTTGCATGCCCGCGATGCTCATGTGTATTTTCTCTTAACCTTCTCTTTCTGTGTTCCATTGCTAAACATACCTTTTCTAATGTCAGTTTTTTTCCCTTACCTCTGTCTGTATCATTTTTTTTTTTTAGTTACTTAGCTATTCCCAGCCTTGCAGACAGTCTGTCCTCCAGCTCTGTGCAGATTTAGCTACTGTATTTTCTTGAGTCTGTCACTATAACTACCATTACCAGTAGTGATGTTTATCCCGAACTCAGAAACTTTAAAATCTATGTGAAGCAGGGGCTGTTGGGGGGGAGGGGGTTGAATGTAGAGAAGGAGTATTTCTAGAGCTTCTATTCAATGGGTTTGCACAAGTTGTTAACACATTGAACTAATACAGCACCAGTTAATAAATAGCTGTTACTAGGAACCCCCTAAATGCTGCTCCAGCTCATTCCTGTGACCTAGTGACCCGCCCTGTGACCTAGAAGGGCATCTAGGACTCTGTGCCAGCCTGTGTCCTTTCCAACTGATTAGTGCCTTTAAAGTGCTAGTTATTAAATATTTTGCATACCACGTTTTGTATTGGCACCAGTAAATACACCAATTTCACTCTCTGGGGGAAAAAAAGCACCCTTTGTCACCCAATTCTTGAGAGGCACTCACTCTCACTGCTTCTGAGTAGTTATATGGCATATTGTAGAATAAAAAGGGGGTGGGATCATAAATGAGTCCATAATCTCAGTTCTGAACAGGACCTCTCTCAAACCAGTCTAGACAGAAATGAAAAATTTTTTACTGAGAACAGCATCCTTCAATGTGTGAGGAGCCCTTTCTTCCTGCATGTAATTTAAATCTTCTCTAATTTCCTTTCTTTATTGACCTAAGTGACTCAAGATGCCCTTTAAACTAAACAGTGTCTTCTCAGAGAGAAATGTGAAGTGTTTATTTTAAAATAGTAAAGAAGTAAAGTATTGGGTGAATTCTATATACATTTGACTTGCTCCACTGTCACCGATATAGGGTTCATGAGAAACTATAATTAATCTTTCTTTTTTTTTCTTTTTAAGTACTGTATTTATTTTGGTAGCATATTTATACTTCAGATGGTGACTCTGAAACACTAAATTGTATGATTTTCCGTGACACATTGTATAATCTCTCAGAGCAGACAATTTTCAAGTTCAGCTGAAGCTGATTGCCTTTATAGATCAAATTGTTAAATTTGGTTTATAGTTTAATTATGTGGAATGGGAATGCTTGCTTGTCTGCTCTATAAACAGTTTTATTCTATTGTGAAATGAATAGTTCTGAAATGAACTGCCTTTTTAAGAGATTTTTGGCATTTGGGGGTCCTGCCTTGATATTGCTCTTAGTCACTATGTCATGTGAATATGTTTGCATCAAAAGTATCTGAAAGGAAACAGTTTGACTTTCTTCTTTCCAGTTTAGATGCCCTTTATTTCTTTCACATGCCTAATTGCTCTGTCTAGGACTTCCAGTACTATGTTGAACAGAAGTGGTGAAAGTGGGCATCCTTGTCTTATTCCAGATCTTAAAGGAAAAGCTGTCAATTTTTCCCTTTTAGTATGACATAAGTATGGTTTTGTCATATGTGGTTTTTATTGTTTTGAGGTACATTCCTTCTATGCCTAATTCATGGAGAGTTTTTATCATGAAGGGATTTTGAATTTTGTCAATTACTTTTCTGCATCTATTGAAATGATCATATGGTCCTGTTCCTCATTCTGTTAATGTGATGAATCATTTTTATTGATTTGTGTATGTTGGACCTTCCTTGCATCCCTGGGATGAATCCCACGTGATCATGGTGAATGATTTTTTAATGTGCTGTTTAGTTTCATTTACTAGCATTTCATTGAGGATTTTTGCATCTATATTCACCAAGGATATTAGCCTATAGCTTGTTGTTATTCTCTAGTGTGGTTTTGGTATCAGGATAATACCGTACTCATGGAATGAGTTTGAAAGAATTCTTTCCTGTCCGATTTTCCAGATTAATTTGAGATGAATCGATATAGTTCTTCTTTAAACATTTGATAGAATTCAGCAGTGAAGCCATTAGGCTTTTCTTTGATGAGAGATTTTTTTATTACTGATTCAATCTTGTTACTCACTATTAGTATGTTCAGATTTTCTATTTCTTCATGGTTCAATCTTGGTAGGTTGTATGTGTCCAGAAATTTATTCATTTCTTCTAGGTTTTCCAATGTGTTGGCACATGGTTGGCTATAATATTCTCTTATTATCTTACATGTAGAAAACCCTTAAGAGTCCTCAAAAAATTGTTAGAGCTAATAAATGAATTTAGTAAAGTTGCAGGATACAGAATCAACATACTAAAATCAATAGTGTTACTATGTGTTAATAATTAACTATTAATATATAAAAATGAAATCAAGAAAACAATCCCATTTATAATAGCTATAAAAAAATAAGTGCCTAGGAATAAATGTAACCAAGGAGGGTGAACCAAGATCTCAACACTAAAAACTATAAAACACTGATGAAGGAAATTGAAGAGGACAGAAATAAGTGGAAAGATATTCCATGTTCAGTGATTAGAAAAATTAATATTGTTAAAATGACCATATTACCTAAAGTGCTCTACAGATTCAATGTAATCCTTATGAAAATACTAATGACATTCTTCACAGAAATAGGAAAAACTATCCTAAAATTCATGTGGAATTATAAAAGATCCCAAATAGCCAAAGCGATTTTGAGACAAAAGAACAAAGCTGGAGGCATCACAGTACCTGAGTTCAAAATATACTAAAATCTACAGTAACCAAAACATCATGGTACTGGGATAAAAACAGACACATAGACCAATGTAACAGGATAAAGAGCCCAGAAATAAATCCACACATATATAGACAACTGATTTTCAACAGAAGTGCCAAGAACACACATTGGGGAAGGGACAGTCTTGGCAATAAATGGTGCTGGGAAAAGTGGATATCTACACAGAGTATGAAACTAGACCCCTATCTCTCACCAGATACAAAAATCAACTCAAAATAGATTAAAGACTTAAACATAAAACCACAAACTATGAAACTACTAGAAGAAAACATAAGGGAAATGCTTCATTATATCAATCTGGGCAAGGACTTTTTGAACAAGGTCTCAAAAGCATAGGCAACAGTAGCAAAGATAGACAAATGGGATTACATCAAACTAAAAAGCTTCTGCACAGCAAAGATAGCAATCAACAGAGTGAAAAGACAACCTACAGAATGGGAAAAAATATTCACAAACTATACATTTGACAGGGGGTTAATATCTAGAATACTTATGGAAATCAAATAACATAATAGCAAAAAAGCAAATAATTTGATTAAAAAATGAGCAAAAGACCTAAAGAGACATTTCTCAAAGGAAGACATACAAATGGCCAATAAGGGTATACAAAAATGTTTACATCACTAATCATCAGTGAAATATTAATAAAAACCACAATGAGATATCACCTCACTCCAGTCAGAATGGTTATTATCAAAAAGATAAATGATAGCAAGTGCCAGTGAGGATGTTGTGAAAAGGAAATCCTTACTGTTGGTAGGAATGTAAATTAGTACATCCATTATGGAAAACTGTATATATGTTTCTTAAAGAATTAAAAATAAACCTATAATATGATCCAGTAATCTCACTACTGGGTATGTATCCAAAGGAAATGAATTAAGTATGCTGAAAAGATATCTGCACTTCCATGTTTACTGCAGCACTATTCACAATAGTCAAGATAAGGAATCAACCTAAGTGTCCAACGATGGACGAATGCATAAAGAAAATGTGGAATATTTTTCAGACATCAAAAATAGTAAAATCCTGACATTTACAACAACATGGATGAAACTGGAGGACATTACGTTAAGTGAAATAAACCAGGGACAGAAAGACAAATACCGTGTGATCTCACTTATATGTGAAATCTAAAAAAAAATGTTGATTTTAGGAGCTGGGGAGGATAGGGGAGAAGATCATGGGGAGAGTTGGTTTATGGGTACAAAATTACAGTTAGATAGGAGGAATAAGTTCGGGCACAGTAGGGTGACTATGGGTAACAATATTGTATTGTGTATTTCAAAATAGCTAAAAAAGAGAATTTTGAATGTCTCACCACAAAGAAATGATAAATGTTTGAGGTAGCAGATTTGCTAATCACACTGAATTGATCATTACACAATGTATACATGTATCGAAACATCACATTTTACTCCATAAATATGTTTAATTATTATGTCAGTCAAAAATAAAATAAAACTTCAAAAAATCTCTGAAAGGACAACCAGAGACTGAAAATCCATGTGAAAAAATAATGTCATTGAAGAGCTCAGTTAAACATCAAACAGAACCAAAGCATTTGTGGAATTTCAGCCCAGGTTATTCCATCCTTTGTCTGATATTCATGGTGAGGGTTCAGTTAGTCCCAGCAGCCACTGCCAGGTCAACAGCCTTCTTTCAATCATAAACTCTGAAGGTGTTCAAGAGGCTTAAAGGATAATGATGTGCTCTCACCACCAAAGACACAAAGAACTCAAGAGTGTTTGAGATTCAGAGAAGGAAACCAGCAATCAGTGTCAGTTGTCCAAAAACCTATATGGTTTTCTTGCACTGTGAGCAGTGCTAAATGTCAGGGAGGAAAACTGGATATTTGAATGTACCAAAATGTAAATATGAATGATTGCATTTTGTCAGAATGTGGGAAAGCTAAGGCAGAGGATTGAGAGGAGAAGACCAGAGAGACGGATAAGAAAACAGAGGTGCGCCGAGTCAATGTATCATTTACTTAAATGGAGATTACATATCCTTTTAAAGAAGGAATGACACTTGCCACCTATTCATACATTTTCAAAAGGGAAATAATTCAAAAAATGAAATAAATCCAATATGTGTTTTTATTAATGATAACAAAATTACTAAAGGTGATTTGATGTAGAGGTAAAGATATCTCACTATTCTGAAAGTGTATGGCTTTTGTAAAGAAAGAAAACTATTTTATCAAAGTATTTATTGTAGTAAAGAATTTTACATTGGGGTCTAGTACACATGTAAGTATTCACACATAACATACACATCCATAAAACTTTTATATATTATAATTATTCTTACTATATGTGATTCATTTGATGTTTCCTGTTCTATTCCATTTAACAAGAAAAAAATGACGCACCCCTTAAATAGATTTCATGATGCCTTTAATGGATTGCATTGAGCAAGGGGCATAGCAGCCTACTCCCAAATGGAGTGATGGCTGTCTTGGTCCCTTAGACACCACGAGAATGCAAAGCTGACAGTAATTTCTGTTCATCGTGGTGACAATCCCATTAATTCCTTTAAGAGCTATATCTGGGCCCCTTGTAGGGTATCTTTATACCTTTGTGTCAACTCCAAACTGCCCAAGAGGCAGATATATAGCAATTCTGACTCTCAGCCTGCCTAGTGGCTTAGTACATTCAGGTGTAAGTCACAAAGTAATTTTCTAAGTTAAGCTTACCCAGGCCCAGTACTTCTTGCCCTGGGTACTTTCACCTCTACCCGTTCCATCAATGTGGGTGATAGTAAGAATCAACCCCAGCACCTTGTTAAGGTGAGGTTAAATTGTGGATCTTTGGGATCTGACCATACACAGCTACTCAGGATGAGGCTTAGGCCTGCCCTGTATTTTATCCCCGCAATGTCCATCCTATCCACTGGGGGTCAGGCTGACATATAGAGCAATCCAAAGGGTTTAAATATAATGCAAATGGGTACCTCAGTAGAGACAAGGTCCTGATAGCACCATCTAGGCAGATAGAAATGTAATGATTTAGGGAATAAGGACAGAGCATAAATGTCTAGTAGCTAGAATGTTTCATAGTACCAGAAGGAGCAAGGTGAAGGACTCTGATAAATAGTGTTATAGACAAGTGAGGAATGTTTCATTAAGGGCTGTTATGACATGAAGGAGTATGCCAAGGGACAGCTGTGTAGACACAGATTCTCAGCAATGATGGTGGCACAGACTCATATTGGTGGTTCCAGCTATTTGTATCTTAAAGAGCCTTGGAGAGCCAGGCAAGTTTGGTGTCTTGAGGACAGTGATAGGCATGCAGTCTATCCAGAAGTCTTATATAACTGTATTTGATGAAAAAAACCCACCACATTTTCTGTCTACAATTGGGTTTATACTAAGGTGTTTATTTTCTCTGGGAGTTCTGTAAGTCAGCCCCTGAAGAGTGGAGGGACCCAGTTCATTGATGACTATAGTCCTCCTTATTTAATACTCACATTTTTACTCTCAGTGGCTCAGTGCTTCTTGGGTAACCCCAAGGCGAGGACCCTGATTGTGGGGCCTCGAAACCATCCTTCCTTCCCCCAGGCACTTGGCTGGACCAGTCACAGTGGAGTGATCCTGGTGACACTTCCAAGTAGGAAAAGTATGTGCTTGTTTGCTGAGCTTCTGGTTTTGACTCTTCAGGATGTATTTCTGCATTCCTCTAGTCCCTGGGACATTAACTAGGAAAATCTCTGAATTTAAAATACAAAGTAAGGTTGGGAGTAAAGTTTACTATTGTTTTTGCGTGCGTGCGTGATGGACAAGAAGATAATGAAGAACACATGAAACTAGACTGTTCAGAGAGTTTGAAGGTTACCAGATTAATGGTATTGGAGTTGGGGAATGACCCAATAAAAATAAATCCATATCTACTTTGTGGTTGTAAGATTCAGTCACTCTTACCTAACTCTTCTCTATGTAAATCACACACACTCATTGTACATTTGCCAATACTGTTCCCTGTGCTTGGAAAGCCCTCCCCCTTTCTCTCCAATCAGCAGGGAATTGCTGCCTGCCTGAGAAAAGCTATGTGTTATGCACCATAAATTACTCGCATAAAATTCTATCTCTTTACATTGAACTTTCCCTGAAAATAATAATACCAATAATTTCTAGGTATATCATTATTGCAATGCGACAAACCCTGTACTTTGCTACAGTTGAGTCCTTTAGTCTTCACAACAATCTTTTTATGGAGGTATGATTATATTTTGCAGAAAAGAAAATGACACAGGAAGGTTAAGTGACTTGCTTAGGGTTCCAGAGCTGGAATTTGTAACCAGGCAGTCTGCCTCCCCTAGCTGCCTATTTACCACAATGTTGTGCTGACTCCCAAGTTATTGGCTGTGTCTTGCGTATCTTTGTAGCCTCAGTGACAAGTGCAGTGTCTCATTCATAGGAGGCACACATAAGTAACGTTAATTAATGAAATTCATGAAAGACTAGAATCTCTTAACAAGGGCTTGCCTCTCATCTATACCTGAAGCTTAGACTTGGTAAAGGAGGATTTTGGAGATTAGTTTGAGCAGATTTGGAGTCAAGTTGTTGTCCAGACCAAGAAGTGTGGGGAAGTCCTAGGTATAAGTAAAGGGGATGTCCTGAGTGGAAGATGACATGTAGCGCTGAAATAGAAAAACTCTGTAATAAGAGAGATGTGCATCCCAGATTAGCCCAGATGTCCAGTTCGTTGGGGTAGAGTGGTGTTGGTATAAGAAAGGAAAATAATTAGAAAAAAATGTTCCAGATGTTGCTTTGTTTCTTTGGTATTCTGGTTAATTTGTAGGTGGCGATATGAGGAAAAATTAATTTTATTTTAGAAGATAGGAAGGAGAGTATATTAAAATTGTAGCTTTAATGATGTTGGCTATTATCCAAGACAACGCTTCATAACAATTCTTTTGACAATTATTGTTCCATGAGAGAGAAATGGCCCATTCATGACAACATACATTCACTCAAAAATATTGCCACTCTGGTTCTGTGATGAAATCCATGGTTACCATAGATTGGAGAAGAGAAGGAGATGACTAGATTATAGGTGTGATCATTGTCTCCAGAATATATTTTACCTGTGACTTCAGACTCCAAACCACTAAAATCCAGGGATAGCAATGTGGAGAATTTTATGCTTTTATGGCTAGCATTCAGTCTTTCTTGGCACCCCTAGATAGTCTAGGTCCAGACAGATATAATGGGCAGAGTTTTGCCAAAAAGAGAAGGTCTGAGCCAATAAATGCCTTATTTGTTGCCTACCTCACTAGTATGTTTTTTGATTGGTCAAGCTGTTTGATGATCCCGTTCTGCATGAAGAGGTCTTTTCTTTAGACTAAATCTGGGGTCTTAGGGAGAGATAAGAATTTCCCTCGAGGATTTCACTGATTTAGGCTCCAGAAAGGCAGATCCCAATATTTTCAAGAAAATTGTTCTCCATCTTAGTGTCAGACTGTTCTTCTAAGATATAACTGTCTTCTGAAAGAATGAGGTGGGAAATATGACCTGATGCCATATTGTTCTTACCAATTTTCCGATTGTTATTCCCTGTTTCAAACATGTATTAGATATTCAGGCTCTAGCTGAAATATGTATGTGTATGTACATATAAATAAAATGTGCATAGAAAGGTGGTTCATACTAATTACTGCTATTTTTATGATCAGTAGCAATTACCACAGAGGTCTGTATTTCATATGCCTTAATCATTAGAACAGTGTCAGTTAATGGATGCTCTGTGCTTCACTAAAGACTTAAGGATAATGCCAATTTTAAACCTAGATAAATATAGAAGGAAACAATGATATAATCTCTGACAGAAATAATTTAGGGTGAGAATTTATTTCAGAATGATATACTGTGTATTAGTTTATAGTAACCAAAACTTAATGACAGATTATGTTAGAATCAGGGGCTATAAATAAAATTACTGTTTAAAATACAGGATATTTGATATCAGTAACCATGACTGTGATCTGACAAAAGAAAATAAATCATATATATTCACCAAGGAGCCACCACCAAGGCCTTCAAGTGCCATGTCCTGTGTTGCACCAAGCCTCTGCCACGTATCATCAAGTATGTGCAGAATTTTAAATGTCTAAATGTACATTTACACAATAATGTTAAATTCTGATAGCCCAGAGACATACATATTAACAATAAAAGCCATACTCATTTCTATTTTGTTGTTGTTTTATTTTGTTCTGTTTTTAGTGACAAAGAGAAGACTGCTCTTTCCTAATTCACTAGCTTTGGAAATATCATTCCAAGTTATCACCTTTCGGGGGATGTATTGCTTTAGGTAGGCTGTCAATTTTCCTTTTCTATCCGTCCCTCTAATTTATGATTTTTAACTCAGTTTTCCCATTTGAAATGAAAGAGTTTGGGCCAAATCCAGCCTGAATCTAGTCATCCTTCTACAAATATATATTGAATGCCTCTGTTGTGCTAGGTGTTGTTCTAAGTAAGTAAAACAATGAATACAGCATAGGATTTCCTAAATTCTCCAAGGAGCAGGTATCAGGGAGACGGCTCACAGACAGCAAACAAAAGAATGGTAATTTCAAATCCTGGAGGATGTGATAGAGGTTTTTCTCACAGGAGGCTCCCTTGTGATGTGGTTTGAAGCTGTGTGGGTTATCGAGCAGTTATTCCAGTGTGCAGAAGAATTTTGGCAGTTTTGGATAGTTTTCTAATATGTAAAAATATGAAGCAGGAATACAGGCTAGAGAGTGAGTGGGGTTAGAAGGCCCATTAGTATGATTGGCCAGGAAAGGCTTTGTGAGGCCCCGGTGGTGAGAGCAGGTAATGACAAAGATCTTCAGGAGGAGTGTGGTAGATAGAGGGCCTGTTGAATGTGAAGTTCTAAGGAGGGCTCCGGCCTGGCAAGCACAGAGCTCTGAAGACAGCCTGTGTGTCTGAAACAGGATGAGTCAGGTAGAGAATGAGAGGGAGCGAGGATGGAGGTGGATAGGGGTCAGAATACAGCGAACTTTACAGACCATGTAAGATGCTTATAATTTTAGTTGTAGCAAGAAGCCATTGGAAGTTTTTAAGTAGTAGAGTGATTTCAATTGATTTGTTATTTGAAGGTCACTTTGACCGCAGTGAGAATAATAGATGGGATAGGGTGGTGTGGGGTGATTGGATGAGAGACAGGAAGACCAGATATGAGGAGATTGCAAAAGTCCATAATACGATTTTGTCTTGGACTAGGAAGACAACAGTAGAGATAGTGGAGGGATCTTGGGCTTGGCACATGTACTGGAGGTAGAAGTCTTTCTAATGGACTATGTGCAGTGCTAAAGATGGGGATGAAGGAGCACTACTTCAGTTATGCAATTAATATTTTTGAGTCCCTACTATGTTCCAAGCACGAGGTCAGGTACTGGAGATATTATGGTGAACAAAACCAGACACATTCTTTGCCTTCATAGGACTTAAAATCTGGTGAAAAATAACATACAAGTAAATAAATAAGTACGTGCTTAAAAATGGCAATGAAATAGAGCTATATGGTACTGTAAGTTCATGTAATGAAGAGACCTAATTCAGCCTGGGGGTGGGGGGCTGTGGGGTGGTGGTGGTAAGTGGGTGGATGTGCCAGGTCAGGGAAGGCTAAGATCTGAAAGAGAAGTTTGATGTTACTAGGTGAGCAACAGTGGCAGTGCATAGTCCTGGTGATGGCAGTTGAGGAACAGACCTCAGAGAACCAGTAGGGCTGCAGGGCAAACTGGGAGAGAGTGAGGAGAGGCTGGAAACTGTGGCATTGAGCAGACAATACATGGTCTTGTAGGCCTGCGGTCCCCAACACCTGTTAGGCATCCGGCCTGCAGAGCTTTGCACCTCCCTTCTTGGAAAAATTGTCTTTCATAAAACTTAGGAACTGGGTCGGGTGGGCAGCAGGTCCACACAGCAGGAGGTGAGTGGTGAGCAAGGGAGTGAAGCTTCATCTGTATTTACAGCTGCTCCCCATTGCTCCCATCGCCGCCTGAGCCCCCCTCCCCAGCCCCATCTGTGGAAAAATTGTCTTCCATGAAACGGTCCCTGGTGCCAAAAAGGTTGAAGATGTCTGTTAGGCCATGTTAGGGAGATTGGCTTTCATCCTAATAACTATAGAAACCTTTTAAAGGAAAGGGTCTAATCACTAAAGTTTCTTCCCATTCTAAATTCTGTATATTTCTGTGACTTAATTTGAAATAAGAAAATGGCTTATTTTCTTATGTGCTGCAAACTGACCTTCAAGAAACAATGAAACTGCTGGTATTTGATTAACATAATTAGAGAGCCTCTCCAAGAATCAGCATGCATGATCATCTTCCCCTCAGGTGCAATTAAACATTCAGGATAGCATAGTCATTTTATAGTACTGGTGTTATGACACCATGAATATTATCCTTCCCAAACAAATGCCTTTGGCCACTATTCCATAGGCTCTTCTCTGGACCCCTGGATTTTATGAGCTTAGGCAGCATGGAAATATGTTGGGTGAATGCCTGTGCAGGTAAACTAAGATAACTTAAGTAGCAATTGTGGGTGTTGAGTTACAAAAAACTATATCAGATGATATTAAAAAGGTGATTATTTTCATGAATTAAATAGCTAGACTATGTCTGGATATTCCTTCCAAACTTTCAACTCTTTAAGATGAAGAAATTAAAAGCATGAAAGATTTAGAGCAATTGCTCTCAACTGGGGCCAGTTTTATTCTAAACAGGGTATTTGGCAATATCTGGAGATGCTTCTGGTTTCCACACTGGGGTTCGGATGCTGCTGGCATCTGGTGGGAAGAAGCCAGTGGTGCTGCTAAGCATCCTACAGTAGCTCCCTCCAACAAGAACTATCTGCCTAAAAGTGTCAATAGTGCTGAGGTTAAGAAACCCTTACCTTATACCTTGTAAAATATTATAAATGATTTCGGCTTTCTGAAAGGAAATGCCTGTCATATAGATAGGGATACGCTTTTAAAAAGGAAGTAGGTGAGGGGAATGAGCTCAAATGAGTTAAGAATTCTTCAATTTTTTGGTGCTTTCTATGTGTGTTTTTCTACATTGTCCAAACTAATTTTACATCCTCTAGCATTATGTGATCACAATAAACTTCATACTCTCCTCTTTCTCCTGCTGAACATCAGTGACCTTTTCCTCATCCTTTAGTTGGGGCTCAAGAATCCTCCCTGGAGAAGCCGTTGGAAAGAGTCAGGTCTCTTCCAGACTGTGCTCTCTCTCACATATGCTTGTACTTATATATAATATTGAATTTTGCATACTGGATTATTTGGGGGGGTTTAAGTGGTCTTGAGGTAGGAACCAAGTGAGAAATAAGACAAAGAAGTAAGATAAATGGAGCTAAAATATTACCATTATTAGTAATAAAATCTAGACAGAGGAAGTAGCTTAGATGAAAGAGCCAAATGGCTTCCCAGACTGGACCTTGTCATGGGGCAAAATTACCTGTCCCATCACAGGAGCTCAGACAGGGGCAGGCTTCACTACGGTAGAAGAAAGAGTCTTTGCCTCCAGAAGGAGAGAGAATGTCAGCCCTCCCACGAGGAAGAGACGAGAAGCTGAGATAAGCACACATGGCTGATTACTTCAAAACTTACCAATCAGATAAGTCATGCCATCGCCTGTGTTGCAGAGTGAGGAAAGGAAACGAGAGAGATCCTGTGTTTTACTGATTGAGCTTCACTCACAGGGAAAGAAACATCAAGAGTGGGACAGGAATACCCTTCCCCCTTGTCCCACTGCTACGAATTCTTACTCTGTCAGTTTTAACTACTACCTTTGCTAAAACAGGAGCTAGTAGCCATGTGTGACTGTTTAAATTTAAATTGAAATCGATTAAAGTTAAATAAATTTAAAAATTCACTTTCTCAGTTACATTGGCCATATTTTAAGCGCTCAGTAACCCCATGTGGCTAGTGGCTACTATGTATATTCAATGATGCAACTCTGGAACATTTCCACTATCAAAGAAAGATATACCAGATGGTGCTATTATGAGATTTTTGTCTTAGTCACCTTTGTATTATCAGTGCCTATAAGAAGGCTGGACTCAGAGGCAGCCTTCATTGGCTGAATGAATACATGAACATAGGCTATTGTGATTTTGTTTTTCAAATCTGCATGTCATAAATATCTTTCTACTCTAATGCAGCAAGACGTGAAAATCAAACATAGATATCTTGTTAAATCAAATAACTCAGTTGAAAGATATGCATTCTATAACCCTATTTTTATTTAGAAATAATTATTTTTATGTATATATGTGTGTGTGTGTGTGTGTGTGTGTGTGTTTAAAAGCATAGGAAAAAAGTCTTCAAGGGTACAAACCAGGCTGTATATAACATCTGGTGGTTGAAATTGAGAGAAGGGAATAAAGAAGAACTTTTTTACATTAAAAAAAACTGGTTTCTAGAAAAATTAATTACTTTTGAGTAAAAAAATAAAATAAGTAGCAGATTAGGTAATATGTTAATTTTCTAGATACACAAAGAAAATAATGTGTCTTCTCAATGTCAAGTATTAATGAAAGGCTATTTTAAGAGGGAATAAAATAAAGTGTTAAGAAAAATGGTTTTGAAGTATAAGGGCAAATCACAGCCATCAGCCTAATTACATGTAAACCATGAAATCTGTTTCCTAAGGAGTGTGCAAAATAATGTTTTTTCCCCAAAATATGGCTCCCCTGCTAAGCTGCAGAGAAGGATAAGGCCAGATGGCACCGTTTTCATTTTTGTGTTATACTTCCTGACCCAGCAATATACTTTCTCCCACCTCTCCTTATAGAAATTACTTTGCTCATTGCAGGAGTAATCTTCACCCTGGGAATGGACTTAGTGGTAGGATCTGAGTCAGAATACTGACACACTGACTGTGATAATCCTTTTACAGCCTTACCTTACTCCTCATTTGATAGTTTTTGAGCTCACAGATGCTAGACCAGAATTCAGTCCATAAAATTAAGACATTCTGTTTGACAGAGCCAAGTCTAAATTGCTGAAGCAAGGACATAAAGCATGAAGCAGTGCCTTAAAAAGTAACTAGGGCCATCTAACCCACACTAAAATCAACCTGGTTTCAAATGAAGACCTTTAGATGTCACAGCAATTTCCTAGGGAAAAAAAGGCTCTGATTATGACAATACTAAAATAAAATGAGAATGACAAATAAAATAATGCAGAAAGACCAGTTTAATTAGCAACTCTGCTATTTTATTTCATGCTCAATTGATGGCAGAAAAGGATATTTTCATCAAGTAATTGAAATGAATGAATTTAGAGATATGAATATAATCACCCAGAAAAATGACATCAACAAAAAGTTTTGAAAATGAGCATTACAGATGTGATATATTTGTAATGATTCCATCTATTGACTATTATTCATTCTTAAATCATGATGGATTCTATTATAGGCTTGGATAAAATTCCATCAAAATGCACACATCCCTGGAAGCTGATAATTTGAAGAGGTTGAACAGTTTGGTAGATTATTCCTTTCTCAATTTTTTTTTTCCTTACTGTTTCTATTTTTCAGACCCACTACGAAAATGGGGAATATATTATCAGGCAAGGTGCAAGAGGGGACACCTTCTTTATCATCAGCAAAGGAAAGGTAAGCTTTGGTGGCATAAGATAGTGATGCGCTGGGGGAGACCGGGCCTGGGCAGCAACCCTGGTAGGAGCTCATGAGCAGAGAATTGTGCTGCATAAGTTTGTCCAGCTTCTGACACTGACACTGACCAAGAGATATTTGGGAATGGATTTTCCAAAAAACGATGCAGGAGGAAGAAAAAGTGTAACCTTGAAGATGAGTAAGTAGCCTATGTGCTGATAATCATGATGCCAGATGCCACTGACAAATCTGTGTGAATAGAAAGTGTTCCATCATTAAAATAATATAATAAACAAGAAAATACTTAGGTTACTTAAAAAATCCATCCATTCATTGGGGGCATTAACATTGCTATAAATAAAACATCTGGGCTTTGAAATCAGATGGCGTAAGTTTGAATACTGCTATGAAACTTACTCTACTCGTTTGAGTGTACTTAGGCAAGTTGCTTAACACTCTGAGGGCTGTAAGGTTAGAACTATACTCAGGTTTTATTGCGTTTTCATAAATAAACATTGAATGAATACTAAGGAGCTACTAAAAGTGATACATTATAGGGAAAGGGGTAAAAAAAATGGAGTAGCCAAGAAATGTGAGTGAAAACCCATAATTTATTCCTTATATTGTTTTAGTTTTTCAACAATATGAAACTATTCTAACTTATATTTTAAAACTAAGAAGTGAAGTGAAATGAAAAGTGGAAATTTATTTAGATTAACACTCTAATATTATATTACTTAAATTTCTTTCAACAGTAAAGCTATAATCATTTTTGCATTTAAGTGTCATTGCACCATAACCCATGATTTGAACTTATTTTTCTTAATCAGTGTTATCCTTAAAAAGATTTCCTATCTTTGTATGTATTAATTATAGAAAGAGATGGAGAAGGATATGCTGGTCGAAGGGGGCATATATTCTAGTTTTCATTTTTATAATTGTCATTTTAAAAAATGAAGTAAATTTATTTTTTCTAATTTACAAAATGACTGACTCTGGTACCTTATATCTCATATAGAGATTGATTTACAGAGCTACAGTGAATAGAATACATGAAAAATTATAAGTCTTACTGGATCACGTTTTAGATAATCCTTCTTGGACTACTTTTGATTCAGGTATATGCATACATATGTCAATGTTTATACCAATGGCATGTCACACTAAAATGAAGAAAACAAAATTTATACTTTTATTGTGCCCATTTATATTAATCTGATATACCTGTTCTTTTGACTGCTATCTGAAAGCCTAGAATAGAAATAGAACACAGGGACTGGCTTCTTAAAAGGCATCATAAAATAACATATATGATCACAGTTAGGATTAAAATCATATCTTGTATTTTCTAACGTTTGAGGGAAAAAATGTTAATATTTTCTGGTTTTTATGATAGATGGTTAGAGCTTACAACTTTTTGTTTTGTTTTTAATATTGACTAAAGAATCAGGAGAAATTGAAATTTCTCATGAATATAAATGATTTGATTGATCACAAGGGGACTTTTTGTCCTAATGATTTGGATTTATTTTTTCTTTACTACATTGCTAATTCTTCACTATCATGGAGTGATGTGTTTATCCATTGGGATGGATTTCAGGCAGGCTTTTGTGATCACCCAATTACTGCAGATTTCACTGCCTAAAAGAAGTGCTTCATAACCAGTTTCAGCTGAAGACAGGTGCATTGGTGGTGCTTTTTCTTTTTACAAGTTTCATAATATGTATAAATAGAAACAGTGGGGAAATTGCACCACGGGAACCAATTCCCCTGGCAATATATCAGAGCACTGGTGGGGATTCTGAGAGAGAAGCAGTGATAATATATTAGACTTTCTTGACACATACAACATATTTTTTTAAACCAGGCATAGATTTTTAGTAACTTAAATTTTCTGGTCACAAAAGGTAGCTGCTATGATTCTCAATTATATTAATTACATAATAATTAATATGAGATAATAGTTAATTATATTAATTCTGATATTAACGTGTTAGAGTCACTATATTAAGTCTTAAGAAGCAGAAGGTGAAGTGAGCATAATCAAGTCTCAGTGGCAAAATATTGGCAAGACATGAATATCAAAAAGTAGGTTCAGGTTAGCAGGCAAATAAACCATAGAATTGGAATTTTCTAAAACTGTATGTTTTCTTTTTGGTATACTAATGTAAACTTGTTTCCCCTTGCATTTAAAAAAATTTGTAAAGGGTAACCTTGGCCAAGATATTTTCCTTGTTACCACCGAACTAGCTTTTTCTTAGAAAATGTTATGAGATAGAATGAGACCCACAACAGGGTCTGCTGAGCTACAAATGAACTTCTCCTTGTTCGGCTCCATTTATTTAAATGTAAAACAAATTTTATTCTTGCATTAAGCATATCCACACAAAGAGTGAAGCGTTA
Source organism: Indri indri (assembly GCA_004363605.1). Taxonomy (NCBI): domain Eukaryota; kingdom Metazoa; phylum Chordata; class Mammalia; order Primates; family Indriidae; genus Indri; species Indri indri. Next base: position 110,121 of record RJWJ010000996.1, on the reverse strand, counting down.
TAAAATAAACTTTGAAATACTTGTTCCCCGCCCCCCCGCCCCCCATTAAACCTGCACAAACTGATTTTTCTAAAACTTGAGACAGACTGCTTGTGGTGATGATGTCTATAATACCTGGTGCTGCTTCTAGTAGAAGCTGCCTAGAAAGATGACTTCCTCCCCCAGCAGTGAACTATAAAGCACTGTAGAATTCTGCATATGTCCCTGCAGTTGTGATGAATCAAAAAATGAACTATCCTTCCATAAATGTGTTGAACCAAAATTGAACATAGTGAGTAGACAAAATTGCAGAGTTCCAATAATAATTTGAATGCATTTTGATTTTTCTGATTCTATGCAATATGCCTTGCATGCTACCTTTAGAAATAAGTGATTCAAAAATTCTTGTCTGTTAAATGCCATTTATAATCACATGGCTTTTTTTCATAGGATTAACAAGTGTTTGAACATGTCGATTAAGCATATTGACTTAACACAATGCTCAGTGTTTTTGAATGTAGAAAGTATTCACTTATGGAAATTTTATTTGTATATGTATACACATGTTTATGTATACATAATAGTGAAAACTGAGAAACATTTCCTTTTAGATGAAGAACAAGATAAAGATGAACATTATTACCACTTTTGTTTAGTGTGGTACTAACTACTGTATAAGTCAAGAGAAAGACAAAATGTTTGGAAATGAAGAAACAATAATTATTTACAGATGATATGATTTTAGCTTCTTCTAAGTTTTTATGTAGACAGATATATTATTATGATTAAGAGTTTAGCAAGATCATCATTGTTAGTACACTTTTCTTTGTTAACGGAACTGTTTTCTAGCTACACAATCCAATATGGTAGCCATTAGTTCTATTTGCTATTTAAATTAAAATTAACCTAAATTAAATTAAATATTTAATTTAGTCAATTTCTCAGTAGCGACATTGCAATAGCTGAATAGCTACATGCAGCTAGTGGCAACTGTATTGGACATTACATAACTATACATGTTACTGTAAATTAAATATCGAATAAGCCATATCATTCAATATAATCCACCAAATTACTATCTAAAGAAGAAAAATCACATTATCATGTCAATTGGTGCAGTGAAATCATTTGACAAATATAATATTCATTCATAATAAAAATTATCAACAAACTAAGATTATAAGAGAACTTCCTCAACCTGATAAATGGTATCTATAACATGCCTACAGTTAACAGATTTTTCACAGATGTTTCTGAGAAAAACAGAAATCAATGAATAAAAGCAATCAATGGAGGAAGAAAAGTCTTTTCAACAAATTGTGTTGGAACAATTAGTAATCCACAAGCAAACAAATGACGAAGGTCGACATAAACTTCATAGCTTATATAAAATTTAAATAAAAATTAATAATAGATTTAAAAGTAAACTGTAAAACTATAAACTTTTAGAAGAAAACATTTATGACTTGGGGTTGGATAAAAAGTTCCTAGACATGCCACCAAAAACACAATCCATAAAAGAAAATTGATTAATTGGGATTTATCAAACTTATAAATTTATAAATTTTCATTCTGTGAAAACCACTCTTAAAAAATGAAAATGCAAACTATTAATACTAACTGGGAAAAATATCTGGAAATTGGATATCTGGTAAGGGGCTTGTATGGAGCCTATATAAAGAACACCCAAAAATCAACAATAAAAAAACAAACTATGCAATTAAGAAAATGGACAAAGGATTTGAATAGACACATCAGCAAAGAAGATACAAGAATGGCAAATGTGGACATGAAGATGTTCAAACTCATTAGACATTAGAAAATTACAAATTAAAGCCATGAGATACTACTGCATGTTTAACAGAATGGTTAAAATTAAAAGCATGTTGGCAATACCAAGTGCTGGTGAGGATGTTGAGCAAGAAGACCTCTCCTACATTGCTGGTGGGGAATGCAAAATGGTAAAGCCATTCTGGAAAACAAGTTGGCAGTTTTCTATAAAGTTAAATAAACATTTACAATATGACTCAGCAATCATACTTTGTGGTATTTATCCTAGAGAAATGAAAATATAGTTCACACAAAAGCTCTGCATCAATGTTTATACTATCTCTATTCATAATTTATGAAAACTGGAAATAAACAATTTGTAGTGTATTCATTCAATGGAATATTACTGAGCCCTGAAAAGCATAAACTATAGAAACTTGCAACAACTTGGATGAATCTCAAAGGCCTTATGCGGAATAAGAAAAACAAGTCTCAAGAGGTTAAATACTATAATATTCCATTTACATGGTGTTCTCAAAAGGGTGAATTAGTATGGTGCAGAACAGATCATTGGTTGCCAAGGGTAAGCTTTGAGGAGGATGTGATTATAAACACATAGCATGAGGGAGTTTCTTGAGGTGATGAAATTGTTCTGTATCTGATTGTGATGCGAGTTAATTTGGGATGGGAATTTAAATCTGTGTTTAAATTCATAGAACTGTATATCAAAAGAAGAAAATAGTAAATTTTAATATATGATAATTTTAAAATCCATATACATTTTTAAATACTAGTAACATCCGGTTAAAAATGTTGTTTAAAAAGATCGTTTTGAAATCAAATATCTGGGAATATAACTAATGGAAAATGTTAAAGTCCTTTCAGAAGAAAATTTTATTTAAAATATTATATGAAGAGCAAAAGACCAACATGGTAAAACATCTGAAAGGAAGAGAAATATATTGGGGGCTACTGTAATAGACATCAAGACTTATTATAAGGTGAAGATAATGGAAATAACATGGCCTTAATTTGACTCAGAACCACACAAACATATCTGAATAAGAGAATAATGAGCCCAGATAAAGATTCATGACTATATGGAAACTTGACATGGGTAATTCAGATATCAAAACAATTGGTTATGTATAGGGACATAGATAAAATTGGATCCCTACCTCACAACATGCACAAGGTCAATTTCAGATTTAAATGTAAGAGGCAAAATTAGAAAAATTAAAAAGCAATTAGAAGAATGCTTGGGATAACAAAGAATTTCTTGGGCAATATTTTTTAAATACAAACAATAAAAGATAACATGGTTAAATATGATTACATTAAAATTAATAAATTTGCTCACCAAGACACCATAAAGATATTTTAGACAACCCATAGACTTGTGAATCAACAAAAAATAAAGATAATCGATCCAATAGAAAAATAGGCAAAAAGCATGATCATAAACATCATCAAAAGGAAACACAAGTGGCTCAAAAAGGAGATGAAAAATTCTCCACTTCTATTACTAATCAGGGAAATGCCATCTAATACCTACCTTCCTGGAAAAAAATCAAAGTCTGACATTATTTACTTTTGACAACAATATAGTACAATATGAAATTTCATCCTCTCATGCTAGGAATGTAAGTTTGTACCAAGAGTGAGTCAATATCTAGTAAAATTGAAGAGGCATATACTTAATAACCTTGTTCTTCATTCATAAGTGTTGACCCTAGTGAACTCTTACTTGTGGATATCAGAACACGTGTATAAGAACATTCATAGTAATATTGTTAATACAACAACAAAAAGAAAATATAGCCAAAATAAAACTGGAAGCAACCCACATTTACATCTATAGAAGAATTAATAAATTGTATAATGTCCATATAATGGGCTACTATGCAAACAAAGAAAATGAATTTCAACTCTGTATGTATTAATAGCTGAATGAATCAGAACCTCAAGAATAAGAGCCCAGTAACCTTTATTTTCAATCAGACTCCTTCCTAAAGATTCCACATCTATAAAAGTCTCATCAGCATGCAAATTAGTGTCTCTATGATATAGCTTAGCAGTAAGTAAGAGTGTTAAAAACTGAATTTCCATGGTTTTGAAACACTGTGTGGAGGAGTAATCAAATGGATCAGTGGAGAATAATAATTGAATTTCCTCCACCTTGCACAGACGTTCTTTATACTTATAAAAATTTTTGTCTTTGACATCCAATATCTAGATTAGAAACCTGGAGCATAGTATTTTTAAATGTGTTTAAGTGTGTGGCATTGTTTCAAGAAATTAGTTTTTCTACTTCATTACATTTTCCAAGTAGGCGAATTTCAACTATTTAACCTTTCTGGATGACACACAGAAAGTATTACGAATATTAGTAGAGCTCGAGGTGGAAGTGAATTAACACAAAAGTACAACTTACTCCATTTATATTTTAATTCATGCAACAACAAAAAAAAACATTATCACTGCCTTCTGTGGACTATCCCCTGAGTCACGAGTCCTGTGTATGGTAGGGTATCTTATAGGTAATGAAGCATTCTGTTAAACAATTTATAGCAATTTATTGAGTACTTATTATAAATTGTAGAGAATGCCAAAGAAATACCCCTTTCTTTGAAGAGCATAGTATTTGTTATGATAAAAACAAAAAAGACATGTAAGTAATTTATATAGCTTTTAAAAAAGAAACCTACTGAATAAAGCATGTGGATTATGAGGACCAGTTAGTTAGAACCCTATAGGAAGTCTTCATGCAAACATGATGTGCCTTTGAATGAAAGCTAGATCCTTCTTAGGGAAAGAGACAGGCATATTGTAGAGAAACTAGGATGTGCATGTGGAGATGTGTAAAAGGATGTTTACTGCAGCAAAAAGAAAAAAGAAAAAAAATTGGAACAATATAAATGCTAATTTATAAGAATATGGGTAAGTAAATGTATTTATGTAATGGAATAAGACTCTAATACATTAAAATAAATGAATTAGATTTATATCTAATATCATAGAATAAGTAATTAAAACAATGCTAAGAAAAAAGTGAGTTGTAGAATAATACAATTTATGTTGCTTATTTTAAAAACACACATATATATATAAACACATAAAGTAGATGGAGAGAATGCTCACTAAATTCATTATAGTGTGCGACTCATGAAGGTAGGAAAATGGAAATGAATACAAGAATTAAGTGAAATCAAATTTCCTAATATTTATTATTTCTTGAAAACAACTTGCAAGGATAACAAAATATTTGGAGGTAAGTTTTTGTGGGTTTGCATGGGAATTTGTGATATTATCCTTTAGTCCCTTTAGTAGTAATTTAAACTCTTTTCCTTCATAAAAATAAGTTAAAAAAAGAAACAAGAAATGGAATTAACCTTATCAAATGGACCTAGTATTCATTTGATCATTACAGGTATGTGGAATAGATTTAAACTTTCCCTGTTTCTCTTTCTAGGTAAATGTCACTCGTGAAGACTCACCAAGTGAAGACCCAGTCTTTCTTAGAACTTTAGGAAAAGGAGACTGGTTTGGAGAGAAAGCCTTGCAGGGGTAAGTAGACCACATGTTACACATTTTTTGTTTGAGTACTGTGTAAGTTCCCGTCTTAAATTTTGAGCTCCTAGCAAAATAGGCTTTTTATTTAGTGTTTATCCTAATATGAGATACAGACCCATGATGATCATGTTTATTTATTTTGAACTGGACTTGTAATCCATTTAGATAGGCTGTGGGATTAATTAGCTAATTTCTAATAAATCATTGTTTTATTAATTGGAAAATTTTCAAATCTGTTTTCCTTAACTGCAATCTCTATAATGGCTTCAAGTGAGAAGGAGAAGTCTCTGCTAAACTGCTTTGTACAACAATTTTCCTCCAAATTGTAGGAAGATGGTTGTTTGAGAATTTTGAAATCCCTAAACCTGACTGTACAAACAATGGATTAGAAGGGAGTTAAACCTTTCCAGGGTTCATCTTTGGGTGGCTGTAGTCATTGCTCTTATGGTGGTGGAGACAAAGGGGGAAGGGGAAATGGAAGCAGTGCCTATCTGAATTCTCTGTGGCTGGGCTCTGAAGGATGGACTAGTCGAGCTGTACTTCGATACTGTTTATACTCTACTTGTGAACTAAGACCTTTAGAAGCAACCACTTGGGATTTCTTCCCATATGTTGTGGAAGAAAAACCGAGTTGACCTTGTATCATTCATTTTACAGACTATATAACAAATATATTTGGATATCCTACTCTTGTTTTCCAATAAGCAACATATCTCAATTATCAGTATATTTAGATGAGGCTGTTCAAAGTTCAGTGCTTTATGTGTACACGCTACTTGAATAAGAAATAACCAGTAAACACATACTTTTGTACCAAATTTCAGGTGCAGGACTGTCTGCTAGGGAGGAACAGCAGTAGGACATAATTTACTCCAAAAATATGGGAACAATCAGTTTTCCTTCCATTTCAAGTTGTACCTTCATTTTTAAAAATTACATTATAAGCATTTTGCTTAAAAGTACTTTGAAGAAACAATTTAGGAAGTTTTTATTTTTAAAGTCACAATCAGGTGGCAGGTTTTATTTTTTCTTATTTCACAGCTACAGAAATGAAACAAAGATATCCTGATAACTCATGTTACTCAGGCCATATTACCTTATGAAAATTCAGAACTGCATGCACTCGATTTTCCTTTTTTCTTTTACTGAATTCATTTTATCCTTATCTGATGAACATGTTCTTGCCATTAGATTTTTTGAATGTCAAAGTTGGGAGAAATAGCATGTTTGGTGTAGGTCCGCAAAAGAATGCAATAAGCATTATCATCCTAGCATAAACTGTACAAATGCATCATTTGTACCCAATGTGTAGAGGATTCTATAGAATGATGCCACCTGATTTCATTGGTGCAAGATTAAATTCCTCTGTGGAAAACACTGTCATTTCCAACAGAGCCATAGAACCAACATTTACAATCATTTTGAATTCAGGTGACAAGTGGAATGCCAGAAAATAAGACATAATTTAGAATCAACGGATTTTCTTTTGTTGCTTATTGTCACTGAATTTGATGCCAATTAAAGAAGACTTTCATGGTGAAAATACTTACCTAGAATGTGTCCCAAGAAGTGACCTTGAGGATGTAGTTTATGGAAAAGTTACCAAATTTGGCTCTTATATAAAAATTTAAGATAATGGCCCTTCAGCTAGATTGAATCCTTTCTAGAATATGATTATCCTTGTGAACTGTCTGGTGCCAAGACTTTCTATTCGGTCCTCTTCATTGGTCCTCTCCTGTAGCCTACAAAATAATCGGCCCACCTCCCTCTCTTCAGACAACCCCCACCATTCCCATTCACATCCACTCCCATCTCCTTCTTATGCTCTTCACTCTCATTCCTCTAACTACTGCACCTGGTTTTATTAGTCCACTGTAAGTGTCCTCTTAAATGTCACCAGAGATTTGCTACTTACCTCATAGAATGGTCTTTCTTTTTTGTCTTCATTTGACTTCATTTCTCCACCACAATTTTATTTTATTTGTATATATTCATGGGACACATACAGTTTTGCCACTTTAAAATATTGCATTGTCAGCCACAATTTTACATTGTTGAACACCCCTTCTTTCTTTAAATTCCTCATGCTTTAAGACCCTTTACATTATTAACCCTTTTTAGAATTTTTTATTGCATTTCCTAAAATTTGCCAATATTTTTCCCTCAATTCTCTCTGTTACATACATTTTTTTTATTTCAGCATATTATGGGGGTACAGATGTTTAGGTTGTGTATTGTGGGGAGGTAGCTAAGCTCCCTGCAAAAAACCGGGTCCCTTTGGTAAAGTTTCAAGGGATAAGAAAATAATAGAGAAAAATGGAAAATAAAAGAAATAAAAGAATACACAGGGACAAAGATATAGTTTTATAAGTTTATGAAGATTATAGGCAAAGTGGGATCTCAGGGGGCCTAGACCTTCTCCGTGGGTCTCAAAAAGCCCCGAATGAGGTCTTACATGGTAACTTATAGGGAATAGTGATTAATTGCCAGGGGTAACAGATTTACACAACAACAGGTAGTTCCTCTCAGGTTAATAGATTTTCAAAAGGCTTCTACAGATCCTTTAACTAATTCTATCTACATGAACAAATAGTTATAAAATCTTTCAAAGGTTAACTTCTAAGTTCTAAGGTAAGTTTATCACTTAACAGAGGGGTTAAACAGAAATATGTTGGCTCCACATTTATTAGGTTATTGTGAATGGAGACAGGTAGTCTAGAGTGTTTATACAAGAGCTTTGCTTCTAGCCATTTGGGCAGCTGTCTGTTCTGGGGGGCACTCCATTGTCAGCTCTCATCCTGTAGCTTTTAACAGATTCACTTTGCTTTACAAAGCAAATCCAAACCTTTAGGTCTGAGAAACGCGGCACCTTGTGGGATACAGCCACTACTGTCTTTCAGAGATGGCCTTCCGAGTGTAACAGCATTTGAAATGTAAACCAACACGTTCACATATTCCTTCAGGGCAAAGCTCTACAAAACTCTTAAGACCAATCCTGTCTGCAAACACGTTTATATTAATTCATGGAGCAACAACGTACGTTGCCCTTGCCCCCCTCCCCCACAAGTCGGAGTTTCAAGTACGTCCATCCTTCAGGTGGTGTGCATTGCACTCTTTGTGTATGCATATACCCGTCCCCTCCTCCCCCCGCCCGACATCCAATAGATGTTATTCTTATATGTGCACTTATGTGTTGATCAGTTAATACCAATTTTATGGTGAGTACATGTGGTGCTTGTCTTTCCATTCTTGGGATACTTCACTTAGTAGAATGCGTTCCAGCTCTATCCAGGAGTATACAAGAGGTGCTATTATGTACATTTTGATAAGCTCCTCCAGAACTATGGCTACATATAACCTTACGAAAAGAAGTCCCAAATATTTATATTCTGAGTTGAGCCCAGTATTGGGCACTTATCAGATATTCCACATATGTGCTGAATGAATGAATGAAACAGTGAATAAATGAATGAGCAAATGAACCTCTCTAAGGATGCTCTATCTTGCGATCCTTTCTGCCATTGAACAGCTTTACTTCTTGAATTTTCTTCATGGTTCACAAGGGGTTATGAGCTCACTTGACCAGAGAGGGCAGCCTAGTAAAATAAATGAGTAAAATAAGGTACATAAAGGAGGTGGCAAACTGGAGAGCCTTATGTAATGAGGACAGCAAATACTGCACTCCAGTAAGGAGTTAGTGAACTTCTTACTCTGCAAGAGTGTGACCTCAGATTTTTAAGAAAAGCAGGAAGCTAGATATTTAAAAAACAAAATTAGACTTGAAGATGGCTGACTAGAGACACCAGCTGCCAGATCCTCTCAGAAAGAAGGAAAAGTTTTAAATGAAAAAGAAACAGACAAACAAATATAGATCAAGTGAAATTCTGAGGGAAAAGTGCAGAACCTACCAGAGATTCCACCAGAAGAAGTTGCAGACAAGAACAAGAAGGAGAAAGATATTGGCAGAGATCAACCCCTGAGAGGCTTGGAGTCCAATGAAAAGGGAAGATGGAGTGGTTTGTTTCTCCCTTCCTCACATCTATGGCAGTCAACAGGCTCCCAAGCTGCTGGAGAGCCTTTCTACCCTCATGAGCCCAAAAGCTGCTGCCACCAGTGAACTGGGAGCTTCTTTTTTTTCCTTCTTTTCCAGTGACCCTCTCTATGGCAACTGGGAGCTTCTTGAAGACAAATCACCAGCCTGCCAGTTCCCTTAGGGTCACTTCCCATCACCACAGACCCAAGCCAAGACACCAGTTACCATATCGCTTCTCCACCCACTATGCACCTTTGTCCTCCTCAGGTGACTTGAGCCCCTCAAATGTTTGTTGTGCTTGATCCCACACAAACATTTCCCAACTCCTGCCTAGACTACAGGAGCCACAGGGGGCTGGTGGGTGCTAGGAGGCCTGTGTGACCCCAGAGCCTGGACATTCTGAGTGGGCTTCCTTCCAGAAAGAAGGACAGAGGTGACCAGAGTGCTAGTTTTCCTCTATTCAGATTCTTTTTCTCCCCTTCCCCTCCCCAGGAGTGGCTGCTTCCCCTCTGTTGGTGTATCCACCACACTGAGGCTTCTACAGAGAGTGGGGTTCAAACCTTTCTTCTTAAAGACCTGCAGCAGACTAAGGGGTACTCGGACTGTGATCTCCTTACTCACCAGCCCTCTTTGGTGCTGCTTGCCTGGCTGCTCCATCAGAGCACGACACACCCTGAAGCAGAGGGACATCAAACCTCTTTGAGCACCCCATAGGCAACTTGAGACCAGCACGTTTCTCCCTGGCATGGTCACAGATTGATCTTCAGGGACCTGGGGCCAGATCCCATACCCCCAGGAGTCATGTTGCATAGGGGCATGGAGGGAAGATTTGCGAACTTATCTCAGGAGGCGAGGGAGCCCGTGTGGGCAGAACTCAAAAGAGAGCACAGTGTAGGCCCAGCCACAGCACACTCATGGAACACCCCTTCCCCAACAGGAAAGCCATGCTCTCAGAACAGGGCTGGATCCTGGACAGGGAAGCTCCCAGCATGAAGTGTCATTGCTGGGGAGCTCAGCTAGTTTGAGCTCCTGCCTACTGGCAGATGTTAGAGGGAGACAAGGGAGCAGCAGAGGGAGGAGAAGAGTGAAACCTGCTCCTGAAAGCCAGATTGTGAATCTCAGATGGCTCCTCCCCAACAAGCAGACTTTCTGGCTGGGTGGGGCCACTTCAGCCTCTCCCTGGTAGCTTTCCCCAGAAGACTAGGACTGGACTTTTGACCCCTTCTGACACAACTACCTTACCAACTTTTGTGGAGCCTGAGAGCAGGTTCAGCCAACCCATCCCTGCTCAGCCTCACTCCCTCTCCTGGAAAACCAACTCAAAGAAACCAGAAAAACAATTCAGGAAATGAATGAAAAATTCACTAAAGAGATTGACATATTAAAAACAAAAAATAGAACTTCTAGAAATGAAAATTTCAAATAAGAAAATATAAAACACAGTGGAAATTTTTAAGAATAGACTAGACCAGGCAGAAAAAAGAATCTCAGAGCTTGAAGAAAACTCTTTGGAATTAACTCAGTCAGTCAAAAATAAAGAAAAAAGATTTAAGAGGAATGAACAAAGTCTACGAAAAATATGGGACTATGTAAAATGGTCAAATATAAGAATGATAGGCATCCATGAAGGTGAAGAAGAAAACAAATAAGGGTTAGAAAACCTATTTGAGGGAATAATTAAGGAAAACTTCCCTTGTCTTGCTAGAGATTTAGACATCCAGGTACAAGAAGCTCAATGGACACCTGGGAGATTCATTGCACAGAGGCAATCACCAAGACACATAGTCATCTGGCTGGCCAATGTCAACACGCAGGAGGAACTCCTGTGCAAGCCATGAGGTGAAAACATCAAGTAACTTACAAAGGAAAACCCAGAAGGCTAATGGCAGACTTCTCAATGGTTACCTTATAAGAGAGAAGGGATTGGGGCCCCATCTTCAGTCTTCTTAAACAGAACAATTCCTAGCCTAGAATTTTGTATCCTGCAAAACTTAGTATCATATATGAAGGAGAATTAAAGAATTTTCCAGATAAGCAAACACTGAAGGAATTTGTCAAGACCAGACCTGCCCTGTAAGAAATATTCAGAACTGCATTATACATGGATAAGCACAATAGACACCTATCAGTGTAAAACCACCCAAAAGCTAAAGTTCAGAGCTCATATGAAACAATAGCGCAAGAGGTAAAATAAAGCAATAAGGTACTACCCAACAGGATGAACAGAACAGCATCTCACAGGTCTATCAAAGAAAGCAAGTGCAGCCATTCTCATGTCAGATAAAATTGACTTTAAATCAATAATAGTAAAGAAAAACAAAGATGGTAATTATACAATGGTAAAGAGACCAATTCAACAAGAGGACATAACAATCCAAAATATTTATGTACCTAACACAGGAGCACCCAGATTCCTAAAGCAAATTTTACTATATCCAAGCAAAGAGATAAACAACAGTATCATAATTGCCATGGACTTCAACAGCCCACTGACAGAACTAGACACATCATCCAAGCAGACAATAAATAAGGAAACACTGGACTTAAATGGGACTCTAGAACAAATGGGCTTAGCTGACATTTACAGAACATTTTACCTCAAAACTACTGAATATACATTCTTTTCATCAGCACATGGAGCATTCACCAAGACTGATCATATCTTAAGCCACAAAACATGTCTCAAAAAATTCAAAAAAATAGAAATCATACCATTTATTTTCTCAGACCACAGTGGAATAAAACTAGAAATCAACTCCAAGAAAAACACTCAATTCTACACAAAGTCATGGAAATTAAACAACTTGCTGCTGAATGATTATTGGGTCTATAATGAAATTAAGGTGGAAATCAAAAAATTTCTCAAACTGAATGACAAAAGGAACACAAGCTATCAAAATCTATGGATTTAGCAAAAGTAGTCCTAAGGGGAAAATTCAGTCTTAAATGCTTACATTAAAGAGACAGAAAGATCACAAATTAACAATCTAATGACACATCTGAAGGAACTATAAAAGGAACAGCAGACCAAATCCAAAGACAGCATAAGAAAAGAAATAACTAAGGTCAGAGCAGAACTAAATGAAATGGAAAACAAAACAAAAAATAGAAATATATGAAAGGTGATTTTTGTAACTTGATTAAAAAAAAACCTCTCTGAGTCAACAAACCATTTTTATAAACTGTTTGGCCTATAGGCTGCCATTTTGCGATTTCTGTAAGTCAGATATTCTTTTTTAAAAACTCTGCACCTAGCTTCAAATGAAAGATGCCTGTTAAGTTAACCCATCTTGGTCATTTTCTTTTTTTGATTTTTTGACTGTAACTTGTTTTTCACTTTGTGTGTCTGTGTACTTTTTTGATCTTTTTTTGAATTTCAGTGTTTCACAGAAGAAATTCCAAGTTTTCACAAATCAAATTGATTTGTTTCACTTGTTTCTTTCTAAATAACTTAGAAATTGATATAACTTCAGTACATAAATCTTCTGGACAACTTGTGTATATCTTGTAGGTAATAGCTATGCTTGTCTTCAAACAACATGATTTTTTTATACTTGGAATAAAAATTTTATATTCAGCATTCTCTATGTGTACATAACACTGCATTTTAGTTTGTGGTTTTCTCACAAATAAAATTTTATGTACTGGGACTTTTTGTTTTATTCTCCTGAGGCTGTTCAGTAGATCATTAAAATATTGATAAATTGCTGATTGATGAAATGAACACATCCTTGACAATTTTTTTTAAAATTTGATAGTGGCTAAATCCTAGTACGGATTAATCATAAAGTAGAAAATTGAATGACATTGCTGAAATGCGAACTCAATACCCTGACTCCAAAACTCAGCCTCCTAACCACTATACAGTTCTGTCTCTAGAAGTAACAAGCTTTATTTTCTTGTTGGCTGGACACAGTAGAGTCACAAATCTAGCCATGTTATAATCTATATTATTAACATCCATTAACTGATAGCATCACATTACTAAAAATTGGAGTCGCTTATTGTTTCACTTTGATTAGTCTGCATAAAACAAATTATGCAGTATTTCTTGGTTCAAGCATCTTTTTTTGTTGCTGTAATAAAGATTTTTCCATAACAGAGAAAGAGCAAAATGTTTTGCTTTTTACAGAAGTACTCCCTATATACATGAAAACTAAAGTTGTGTTTAAGAGAAATTATTTCAGATTTAGTCTAATGACTCATAAGTCAATCATTTACATTTTTACTTACCATTGCTTCAAGATCCCTACTTGACTTGAAACCATATGGAGAACATGAAAGCATCAGATGTGGCAAATTATAAGCAAAAACATCCACTTTACACATTCAGTAATGGCAAATATTTAAGACCAGGTTGAACCCAAGAGAGATGTGATTGAGCTCCCACTCACCACCACTCCCCTTTCTCCTAGATGTGAGTGTTCAGCGTAGCATATGGTTAAGAGTTCCAGCTCAGAAATCAGATTGCCTGGATTGGAATCTACTCTTTCAGTTACTAATTATTAATATTAGACTCTGAGAGTATTTCCTTTTACGTGAAATGGAGATTATGATTATACACAACTTTTTGGGTTGTCATAAGGATTAATCAAGGGGATACTTGTTAAGCATTTGAGTGTGTGCCTAGAATTTAGCTTAGTGCCCCCAGAAGTTAGCTGTTATCACACTACCACTGTCATCTTCATCTTCATCATTATCATCCCCATTGCCAAGAATGTTCTGCTCTTTCTTGACTAAAATTTAGAGCACTTGGTATAATTGACATAGCATAAGATTTTGAGTCAACCACTCATTGCTTATATAACTTCAAGCAAGCCAGTTAACTTCTCTGCATCTCCTCCCTTTCTGAATCTGTAAATTAAGCCAATTGAACTAGATGATCTGTACGGTTCCTTAGGTCATAGCCTCTGATTGTCTGAGATCTGGCCTCTTATAACTGGAAGACACCTGTGAATGCCAAATGCAGCCCTGAGGCTCCCTGTTAAATGGTGGCATTTAACACCAAACCTCCAGGAAATATCCCAGCTGTTGCCTCTCATTCTGAACACCTATGCCACATGCCAGGCCCTGTCTGTATTAATGCAAAAATGAATAAAGCAAAGTCAGTTTAACAGATATCAGTATTAGAAGTCGGTATTTCCCTGTGGTTCATGATGGCCACCTTGGAAGAAAAAAAAAAAGAAAAAAAAAAAAGCAGAAGTCTGTATTTCTCTGGCTTCTTCCCTCATAGACTGTTCTGAACTTGGAAAAGCTAGTTAACATTTCTGAACCTGCTTCTCGTAATTTTTTTAATGTGTATTTTTTTCTTTTAAAAATGAATATGTGGAAACAACCCAAGTGCCCATCAATACATGAGAGGATTAATAAAATGTGGTATATGTATACCATGGAATTCTACCTGGCCACAAAAAGCAATTGGTGATCTAGCACCTCTTGTATTATCCTGGATAGAGCTGGAGCCCATTCTACTAAGCGAAGTATTACAAGAATGGAAAAACAAGCACCACATGTACTCACCATCAAATTGGCATTAACCGATCAACAATTATGTGCACATGTAGTAGTAACATTCATCGGGTGTCAGGCAGGTGGCGGGGGGGAAGAGGGATGGGTATATTCACACCTATTGGGTGTGGTATGCACCATCTGGGGGATGGACATGTTTGTAGCTCTGACCTAGGTGGGGCAAAGGCAATATATGTAACTTAAACATTTGTACCCCTGTAATATGCTGAAATAAAAAAATAAAATAAAAAATAACAAAATCTAGCACAGAAAATAAGATTACAAATACTGGATATGGCATTTTAACATTTTGACATATTTGATTGTTATTCATTTATTTACTTTGAAATGAAACATTATAGATACAATTTACGCATCTTTTGTATCCTCCCCTGTACTGCCATCCTTCCTAATATCACCATTTTGAAGGTGATTGTATGCATCCTCATTGCTCGTGTGTCTATTCTTTATCATTTATACATATATTCATAAGCATAAGTAAGCTTGTTTTTTTTGTATTTAAAATTTTATATAGGTGAAATTCTGTTTTATTCTGGGTCAGTGTATCATTTTTACTTTTTTTCTACTGCCATATTCATTGCACTGTTATCATTCTTTGTTTTAAAAGTTTTATCTTCTTTTTCTATTCTTTTAATTATTAATCTGCAAGTTTTTAATATATATGCTTAACGTGAATGTTAATCAATAGGTCTATTGTTCTCTTGAATAATAAAAGAATATAGTGTGTTTAACTCCACGTTACTCCTACCCATCTTCTATGTAGATTTCTAGTACATAGTTCCAGGTGGTTGGTAAATCTCCAAGTATGAAACATTATTATTATTGTGTCTATTCAGACACAGTTGAAACCTACTTATTCAGGTTTATCAACTGTTTATCAATTACTTTGCCCACTATTGCTTCTTGCACCCAGTTCATTCCTTTTAGGTTTATTTTGTAATTTTTCAGTGATGATTTGTTTAAACTTTTTGCCTTTGCCTACATATGAATGAATAGGGGATTAGGTATAGGGATCTAGGTCAAATTTCAATTTTCTTCAGCATTTTAAATATTATTACATTGTTTTCTAGCTTGTGTAGTCTGCAGTCGATCAAATCAAATTCCCTTATGTAAACTGTCTCTTTCTCTGCTAGCTGTCTCTTTGTCTTCGATGTAATGCATTTTTGCTATGATCCATGTAGGTACAGATATGTTTTGTTTACCCTTCATGTAACTTGCTGTGCTTCCTGCTTCTGAAAATGTGGTTTTCTTCAATTCTAGAAAATTCTCAGCATTATCTCTGAATATTTTCTTTTTTCTGCTTTCTCTCTTCTGTCATTTCAGAATTCTTAGTTGTCCAGGTTTAGCCTCCTCATCCTACTATCCTTACCTCCTTATTCACATTTATGTCTTCCTTATTTTGCCTGGCAAATAGTGTTCAATAAATGTTAGCAGTTGTTGTTGTTATCAATGGTCTCTGTAGTGTTCTGTGCCACATTTGTAAAGGGATCTGGGCAGAGTCTTTCAGACCTTCATGCAATTCGCTCCTTCTCCCTTTGATTGTATCAAGTCTTCAGTTCCATCCATTGAATAGATTCCACTGACTATTTTATAAAAGTATTTTCAGAATTTCTTCTTGGCACACCATGGTGGTTGGGAGAGTGAGCTCTAAAATGAGACTTCCGGGTTTAAACCCCAGCTTCATCCTTTACAAGATGTGTGATCTTGTTTTTCTTCACCTCTCTGCTTCAGCATCGTGGTTTGTAAAAGGGAAATAACAGTAATTGCCACACAGGGTTGAGGTGAATAGTAGGCCAAATAGTGTATATAGTGTGTACATATATACAGAATGATGCCTGGCAAATACCATGTTCAGTAAATATTAGCAGTTATCATTGTTATTATTTCATCATTATTTTCAAATATCTTCTATATTATTACTTATTTTTATCATCTTTCTTTGCTTTATCTCTTTATTAATTATGTTAAAATGTCAGAGTCTTTGAAACTTTCTATTATTTTCATATTTGGGGTGCACGTTCTTTCATTTGTCACTTTTGCGGACTCTCCTTCCTTATTGTGTGGTTCATTACAGCTGCTGTGTGGTTTTTTTTTTGTGTGTGTGATTGTTGGTTTTTTTGTGTTTTCATTTTTGTTTTCAGTTTTACCACATACTTATTTTCAGTGGAGTTAGTGGACAGAGGGATTCCCCTGTGCCCAAGTTATTGGAGTGTCTCTATATACCTATTTCATATATTTCATATTTGCCTCTGCAAGGATGAGCTTTAGCTTAATGGCCTTGTACCTTGAAGATAAAATAGAAAGAATTCAGATCTCCCAGTTGCAATGCTTGGGTTTCTGTTTCTTTCACAGAAAGCCTTTTTGACACTTACTTGGACCAACAGAGAGTTATTTCTACTGCTAGTGCCCTGTGTACAGAAATGCTCCAGGACTCCGGCCTCATGAAGGGCTCAGTCCCAGTCATCGTCTCCCCAGAGCCATCCCCAGATGCCCTCATCTGGCACTCGTTACTCTACTGTCCATCTCCAGCTTATATCTCTAACTTTAGGACCCTTTTCTATTTCCAGCTCCTGAGGCTTTTAGGGATTTTTGTTTTGGTTTGATTTTTATTTCTTTTTGGTTTTAGTGAGGATTATAATTATTATGGCTTTTAGTGATGATTATTCTTGTAAGACTTATAGTGGATAATGTATGTAAAATGTAACACAGTGTCTGGTGGAAATTTTTATTCCTGTTGTCCTGGATTTGTGGCTAAAGTCCAAAGCTAGAAAGCTGCTAATAGTCAGGACCAGCTTCCTGATCAGAAAGAGCCAGAATCGCTTTATCAGTATCATGGGTGATGGGAGACTGGGGGTTGGCCTGTTGAGGAGGCAGCATTCATCAAAAGAGGCTGTACTCTCGTTTCTCTGGCCTGAGCTTACTCTCCTGTTCAGGATTTACAGGCAGACAGAAGATTATAATAACGAGTGTGCTCAGTGATATTATGGGAGAAACACAGAGTGCCACAGTAACATTACTGTATTTATATCTTTATCCCAGAACAGATTACAGACCCAGTTTCCTATGGGGCATGTCCACTTAGATATCACTCCGGTATCTCACATGGCAGTTGGACAAAACTAAACTCATTTTCTCTCCACCCCCAACCAAATCTATTTCATATGTAATATAAAGTTAGTTGCACAAAACAATTTTTCTTGTTGTTTGAATATACTTAATGATCTCGCTTATATTTTAATGCACTGTAGACTCAGGTATACTAGTTTTTGATTTAGCTCATTATAGTATGTACCAATTATCAGTAACCCAAAATATTTGTGTTGAGTAAGTGAGGAAATTGGTGGTTTAGAAAAATTCTGTTAAATGCAAGGAGATTTATAAAAGAGGACTTCTCTTTTAGAAGAAGGCTATGGACCTGCTAACATGAAGGATTGATTATATAAAAGGATGAGATTTTCATAGAAGGTTGGGGATACATCAGAGTGTCTTCGTAGTTTTCCATAAAATGGTTTATTTATCTCTGCTGCCTTAAATAGAAGGTCATTTTCAATGGTGGAAATTGAGCTACTTATGAAAACAATCCAGTCTTTCATTGTTATTCTTCAACATGTCATTCAGAAAAATAATTTCCTTCAGGTGCCCCAAGATAAGAAAAAATAATGTAAATTTGAAAATCTCTTCAAAAATAGATAAAAAATGTTTCATTTGAAGCTAATTTTCTTGTTAATGAACTCAACTAGTGTTTTGTGTCTCTCTTATTCTTATTCCTTCCAAGTCTAAAGGATTGATTCTTAATTTTTCCTTTACACAGTTGTTCATAAATCATGACTTGTTATAAATCATACTTTGGACAGGCAACAGAGACTTTAATTGGGCAGATTCACTGTCATTATACTAATCACTTCTGATGCCTGTAGGAAATGTTTTAAGGCCCTCTGAATTCTTGCCAAAATAATCTTTGAGTGTAACATTATTTGTGTATTCTGATTAAGACTGTGTCCACATGAAATGCTCATTTCCAGCTGTATTTGGTCTTGCATAGTTTTCATTCCTTGTTTATAATATGAAATGGAAGTGGGAGGTATTTCAGAAAAATATGTTGTGTGATGATTGTCTTACTGTGTGTTCCAGGCATTTATAAAAGTATTAATACAAGGTTTTTTAAGTACACATCAGTAGTATTTAAAGTGCTTTAAGCCCACCAACTTTTCCAGGGCCATGTTGAAAAATGTCGATAAATAACCATATAAGTATCCATGATTTAATCAAGTAACAAAAAATTAGAAACTGAAATTTAAAAAATCGCATTTACAATAGCATCGAAACTAGGAAGTACTTAGAGATAAATTTGACAAAAGATGTTTAAGACCTGTACGCTGAAAACTACAAACAATTCCAAGAGAAAATTAGAGCTACCGTGTTCATGCACCATAAGACTCAGTATTATTTTCCCAAATAGTTCTATACATTCAGTGCAATCCAGTCAAAACTCCAGCAAGCTTTTTCTTTGAAATCGACAAGCTAATTTTAAAATTCATATGTAAATGCAAAGAACCTAGAATAGCCAAAACAATTTAGAAAACAAGAACAAAGTTGGAAGACTAACCCTACCTGACTTCAAGATTTGTTTTAAAGCTACGGTAACCAAGGCAGTGTGGTATTGTGAAGATAGACAGACAGATTGGTGGAACAGATTAAAGATCCCAGAAATTGACCACACATATAATTCTGTTTTAGTCAGCTTTGATATAGAAGACAGGTGGCTTAACCAACAGAAATTTATTTTCCCACAGTTCTGCAAGCTGGAAGTCTGAGATCAAGATGCCAACATGGTCAGATTCTGTTGAGTGCCCTCTTCCAGCTTTCAGACATCCTTTCTTTGCACTCACATGATCCTTCCTCACTCTTTGCATGGGGAGACAGAAAGAGTAAAAGCTCTCTGGCATCTCTACTAATTCCATCATGAGGTCCCCACTCTTGTGACCTCTTCTAAACTTAAGTATTTTCCAAAATCCCTGTCTCCAAATATTATACCATCACATTGGGGGTTAAGGCTTCAACATATGAATTTAAGGGGGCACAATTCACTCCATAGTATTCACCAATTGATTTTCAACAAAAGTCCAGAGGCAATTCAGTTAAGAAGGTTAATGTTTTCTACAAATAATGTTGACACAATTGAATATCCATTGAGTAAGAAAGAAAAATAAAGGAACTTGAATCTCTAACTTGCACTATATACAAAAATTAACTTAAAATGGATCATAGACCCATTAGTAAATGTGAAAACAAAACTATACAATCTTTAGAAAAAAAATAAGGGACACATTTTGCAAGTTTTGGTTAAGTAAAGATTTTTATACCAAAACATGATCCATAAAAGAAAAAAATATATAAATTTGATGTCATTAAAATTAAGAGTTTCTTTTCTTTGAAAGATACTGTTAAAAGTAAGGAAAGGCAACCCACAGACTGGAAGAAAATATCTGCAAATTATATATTTGAAAAAAAGACTGGATTCTGGAATATATACAGACTCTCAAATATCAATGAGAAAACAAGCAACCCAGTTTTTAAAATGGGAAAATTATTTGAACCAATATTTCACCAATGAAGAGAAACTGGTGGCAAATAAGCCATGTGACTATTTGCTCGACATGATTAGTCATTAAGGAAGTAAAAATTAAAAGCACAAGTAAATACCACTGTACACATATTAGAATGTTGAAAATTAGAATGCTGAAAATTGAAAAGATTGATTATACCAAGTATTGGAGAGAATGTGGAGCAACTGGAACTTTCATAGGCTGCCGGTGGGAGTGTAAAATGTTACAACCACTTTGCAAAATAGTTTGGCAGTTTTTAAAAATCTTAAGCATATTACCTACCATCTGACCCAACCATTCTATTCCTAGGTATTTACATGAAACATGAAAGTTTATGTCCATACAAAGTTTTGCACACAAATGTTCATAGCAGCTTTTTATTTAATAACCCCAAACTAATAACAACCAAAATGTACATAAGCAGATGAATGGATAAACAAAGCATGGTATAGCCATACGATGAAGTAGTACTCAGCAATAAAAATTATGAACCATTGATACACTCAACAACATAGGTGAGTATCAAAATAATTATGATTAATAATATCAAAATAATGATAAGGGGTGAAAGAAGCCAGATTAAGAAAGAGTATAGGCTATATTATCCCATTTATATAAAATTCTAGAAAATGCCAACTAATTTATAGTGACAGAAAGCAGATTAGCAGTTACCTGGGTGTGGGAGATGGCAGAACTCAGGGGTTATAAAGGGATACTAGAAAATCTTTGGAGGTGGTGAATACTTCCATTATATTGATTGTGGTGATAGTGACAAGAGTATCTACAAATGTCAAAAGTTTTAAAATTTCACACTGTAAACGTGTGCCATTTATCTTATGTCAATTATGCTCTGTAAAGCTATTAAAATGTTTTAAAACTCACTAGACAATCTACCCCACCATTGCTTTCACTGTTCCATACACAGGAGGCTCAGAGATCTCTGTGCTGCTATTATCAGAGATTCTTTTAATAACATTATAGTTCTGCAGCTTGTATTACCCCAGTCACCAATACCAGAATGTGTTGGGGCTCATTCTGGTAAATGGAATTAGATGATCATGAGTGCAGTAAACCCATTGAAAGTAGTACTCATTTTCTACAAAGGCATGGAGTTTTGAACAAGCCAAGTGGTAGATAACTCAAAGCATGCAAGTCAGGGTAGACCAAAAGAGTCTTGTCTTTGAGAGTCAGTGTCTGTCCTTAGTGGTGCTCTCAGCATCAGTTGATGACAGTTTCCTGCTCTCCAGATGGCTGACTGGCTCTCTCCCTGTCTACTCAACAACATCTTTGCCGCAGGCCTGCTTCCCATATGGGGAAACATGTTGGTTCGAAAGGAACATTTTCCTACAAACATTCCATAAGAAAAATGCAGATTTTCTACCACCCACATCCATATGCACTTATTTTCCTTAGAAATATGGGTTTGCCACCCTAGAGAAATAATTTTTTTTTCTTTAAGGATTTCAAATTGTATTATCAAGCAAAAATAGTCAAGAATTATAAAACATGTACCTAAAGTTAATTTAAAGTTATAATTAAAAATAATCATAAATAAAGATAAAAGGCATGTTTCTAGACTTACCCCAGAATAGTGAGGATTTGAGATCATGGAAAGTAGCAGGTTTTAGAACCATTCCTGCAAAAAGGCATTGATATTTCATATCCTTCTAACTTCCTAAATACATACACTATTCCATACACTACCATGAGCTAACTTGTGATCACCATGTCACCATATGTACCTGACAAGTACTGATGATATTAAGCCAGCTCTCGCACACCAGAGACTACCATATACCACATTTATCTTTATTACTTTCCATTTTAACTGGCATTTTCACTCAAAAGAATACTAGATAAATTATTCTGTCACTAGCAACAACAATTTTATTAATTTTCCATTTGCTAAAGCAGAGTGAGTCATTAAGAATTGGAATATAAATCTTACAATTTCTCCTTCTAGCAATGTCTAAATAGCCTGAAAAATGCTGCTCAGCCAAATGATTTTACTTAAAGTAACAAGACTATATGTGTTTATGAGAATAGGAAATAATTTGTATTTGATTGATGAGATAGCTTGTATTAGGTCATTAAATATGAAATGTACAATTTTGAATCAAAAATTTAGTTTATTACATCTCAAACAAGAAGCAGTACAATTAATCAAAGTGTACACCTAAACTATTGACACAGTTTTGTCATCTTAATGGTAGCTCGTTTATGCCAGCAGTGAAGAAGCCTGGAGAGCAAGTGGCAAGGAAATCCCAAAAGGTGTTTTTCACAGCTTGTTGAGAATTGAATATTTTTCCTTGTAAGAAGTGGTCCAAAGCCTGGAAGAAGTAGTAGTCAGGTGGTGCAAGGTCTGGTGAATACAGTGGATGACAGAGAGTTTCCAAATCCTGCCTCTGTAGTGTGAGCAGCATTGTTTGTGTGACATGTGGTTGAGTGTTGTCTTGCAAGAAGATTGGCCTGTCTCTATTGACCAATCTCAGCTGCTTAATCACAAGCTTCCTCATCATTTCATCCAATGGCTGCAGTAGACATCTGCTGTACCAACTGACCAGGTTTCATGGAGCTATAGTGGATAGTACCAGTGCTGGACCACCAGATATCATTAGCTTCTTTGATGAATATTCGGTCTTGGACTTTGTTTCGGCACTTCGTCTTTATCCAAGCATTGTGCCAAACTCTTGCCATTGTCAAAAAGAATCCATTTTTCATCACATGTAACAATATGGTATGGAAATGGTTTGCCTTTATGTATGTCATGACAGCAAAGAAAGGCAAGCTTCGAGACGATTTCTTTTCTGACTCTCATTTAATTCATGTGGAACCTATCTATCCAGCTTCTTTACCTTGATAATTTGTTTCAAATGGTCCAATATTGTTGGAACAGTAATGTCAAACCCTGCTCCTAATTCACATGTAGATTGAGATGAATTCATTTCCACTACACCTTTCAGCCCATCATTATCCACCTTGGTCTCACGTTGCCCATGTGGCTAAATCTCAAGTTCCTAAAGAATAATCTAGAAAGGATATGCAGATTCCAGGTGAGGATACCATCCTGACCCCAAGGACTCTTTTTCCTTAGGGGAGAGGCACAGTAGAAGAGGGCCACTGGTACCTAAAGCTAAAGCTCAGGCCTGGGGCACAGGTTCAACTTGCCCGGGCCTAGTGTTGTGGTGCTTTTGTGTACTGGGATAGATGAATAAGAAAACAAATTGAATAGTATGAGCTACAGGTGAAGAAAAGATGTGGGTTACAGTGGGAAAAGTGATAAAAGAGAGAAAGGAATGAATGTGAGAGATACTGTAGAAGAATAATCAATAAAATTTGGTTTCCAAATATGAAGAGGGAGAGCTACGGCAGAGAGGGGAGGTTGCAGAGGCTGTCCTTAACTTTCAAGCCTGGGGGACTAGGGAAATGCAGGTGCTCCGAACAGAAGAACTTGTTTGAATAGAAAACAATGCATTTGAGAAAGAAATTAAAATGCCAGTAGAGACTGCTTTCCCATGGTATTTTCCTATAAGTATAATATATCTAACAATTCATATTGGAGATACAGAGATCCATAATCCACTCTCTGAACCTTAAAAAGAATAATAAAAATTAAATATTAGTTTATTAAGTATGAAATGTCTGGTTTATTAAAAAGCAGGAGTAGGCTGGTAGGTGGTGAAGGGAGGAAGAACCATCTATTTATTGCATGTGGTCATGTTCCAGGGCCGGGCTTGGAAATCTGAAGAACACAACAATTATAAAATTTGAATTTAGTCTTCCAGATTATTATGGAAGAATTTTTTCAAGGCAGAAGGTTACTTTTATATTACTAGACATACAATATGGGGTCCTCCATTTATAGTCTTTCCTTAGGCCCTGTAAATGCTAATAAATGCTAGCACAGGTTATACCATATATGCTCATATAAAGCTGTTTTGATGATGTCACAGCTTTCTCCAAAGCATTTCATTACATTCCAGTGCCCACTAAATAAACACTGAATTCACTATTTTGAACTTCAAGTCCTACGACATAGCTTCAGATTTACATTTTTTGGCTTTATCTTCTACTATTCCCATATAACCTTAATTATCAAGAAATATCGGTTATAATATTAACAAGTCCTGAGACATGCACTATGTTTTCTTCTGTCTCTGCACAATTGAACCTAGCATTCCTTTTGCCTCTGCGTCATTTCATGCTGCATCCAATATCCATTTATAAGGTCCTGCTCATCCTTCCTGATATACTCTATTTTTTTTTTTTTTTTTTGAGACAGAGTCTCACTCTGTTGCCCAGGCTAGAGTGCTGTGGCATCAGCCTAGCTCACAGCAACTTCAAACTCCTGAGCTCAAGCAATCCTTCTGCCTCAGCCTCCTGAGTAGCTGGGACTACAGGCATGTGCCACCATACCTGGCTAATTTTTTATATATATATTTTTAGTTGTCCAGATCATTTCTTTCTATTTTTTTAGTAGAGATGGAGTCTCACTCTTGCTCAGGCTGGTGTCGAACCCCTGACCTCGAGCGATCCACCCGCCTCGGCCTCCCAGAGTGCTAGGGTTACGGGCGTGAGCCACTGCACCCAGCCCCTGATATACTTTAAACAACTTCTCCATGATATTTTTTTCATGACCGTCCAGCCCAAAGTGATCCTTATTCATTCAGGGCTGGATGAGCACGTTCCCTCTTAGAATTTAACAAAACAAATACGCAAACACTCTTCTAAAAGTTTTCTAAATATATGTGGAATTATTTTGTTAGACTTGTCAATGCAAAAAAGAATTGTAAGGATGGTTACAATATTTTTTCCTCAATTGTTTTTCTCAATATATGCTAATTTGGAAATCCGTGAAATAGAGGCAAGCAAATTGAGACTTAGTACATAAACTAGTCTGGTAAGGGGCTTAATTTTGTTGAGAAGTACAAAAGTAAGGTCTACAGAATCTTAGGGTTCCCACTAAGTTGACTAGTATTGATTTTTTAAATCTTAAATTTGCTATTTGGTAATTATTTTGAGTTACTGTACTTAAATACTGGCTTTTATTTTCCCCTCCTTTTTTTCATTATTGTGTTTTAAAGAATTTTTAAATGAGTTGAATTTGCTTAAAGTCTGTAGTATTTTCGAGAGTAGTCATAATAATATTAATCTGGTGACATAACAGATACTGTGATTTGCCACCCAGTTCCTCCATAGGGCGTGTTCATTCCCCTAACTGTCTAGAGTGTTGATTGCTATGAGCTCACAGCAGAGTCCCTCTCAGGCATTACTTTTGCTGAAAGGAAGCTGTCTTGCTCAAGGGCTCAAGGTTATACTCTCTCCCTGCATACAATGACTGACTGATGCTAGAGTACCAAGTCTTGGTCTCCTACACTTAATTAGAACAACTCTGCCGGGCCATGTACTCCATAACTTCTGGTAGAATAGGCTGAGAGGCCTCTGTTACAACTACATCATAGCTCAACTTCTCCCTCTGTTCAGTCCTGCTTTCTTCACCCCAACAGGTGTTGAGATAAGTAAAGAACCTAGCACCTTATTTGATACTTTGCAGATAGATCCTTTTAAATGTTAGGCTCTGTACATTCCCCCCCTCCTTATACTACCTAGCTAAATAGTCAAATTTGTAGCCTCAGTCAAGGTGGGAATTATATATCATGTATTCATTTGGTTGATTCATTCATTCATTCATTCATTCATTCAACACTAACCATATGCCATGCATAATATAGGACTTTGGGAAACATTGGTGAGGAAAGGAAATCTTTATCATCATGAGACTTGCATTCCATGCTGGGGAGTGAGGAGAAAAAGAAATTAGAAGGTTATGAGAGCTATGGATAAAATGGAGCAGGGTAAGAGTAACCAGGGTGGTACGTTGCAGGGATATTTGCAATTTTAAATAGGGTGGTCAGCATGGTCATCATTGAGAAAGTGATGTGTGAGTAAAGATTTGAAAGAGATAGAGAGTGAGCCACAGACATCTGAGAAAAGAATGTCCTATGTTGTGATAATAGGGTCTCACCAAGTCTGCTTGACATTGTTGATAAATTAGCTATTTAATGTCCTTCCTCATGTCTAAGCCTTAGTAGAAGTTGCCCACTGTACCTGGAAAGCTCTTTCATTTACCTATCACTATGCTTGTAAATGTTTAACAGCTAGCTCTCTGTGGGGCAGGAGGGAAAGCTCCGATAATTGCCTATTTCTGTGATGTAAATACTCCCATCCTGACCAAGTTACCAATGTGACGGAACCGAAAGTGAAGTTAGAGATGTGCAAGTCAGATCCAGCAAGGTGGTGTAAGGTGACTGTAGCACAGCACTGCACTTGATTTGCATCTTCTCACAGGTATCTCCTATTTGAAGTTCTCTCTGCCCTTTAAACTCCATTGCAAATTAATTTTTGTGAGTAGTGAAAGATGTGGATGCTGTTTCATTCTTCTACATGTGGCTATCCAATTTTCCCAGCACCACTTATTGAATAGGGATTCTTTTCCCCAGTGCCTGTTTTTGTCTGTTTTGTCAAAGATCAGATGGCTATATGGGGATGGTTTTACATCTGGGTTCTCAGTTCTGTTCCATTGGTCGATATCTTTGTTCTTATGTCAGTACCATGCTGTTTTGGTTACTATAGCCTTACAGTACAGCTTGAAGTCTGGTAAATTGATGCCTCCCAATTTGTTCTTTCTGCTTAAGGTTGCTTTAGTTACACAGGGTCCTCTCTGGTTTCATACAAAACATAGAACTATTTTTTCTAGATCTACAAAAAATGATTTTGGTCTTTTAATAAGGATTACATTGAATCTGTAGATCACTTTGGGTAGTATAGACATTTTAACAATGTTGACTATGCTGATCCATGAGCATGGTATGGTTTTTCATCTGTTTATGTCCTCTGCTATTTCCTTCCTCAGTGTTTCATGGTTCTTACTGTAGAGGTCTTTCACCTCCTTAGTTAAATATATTCCTAGGTATTTTATTTTCTTTGCTACTATTGTGAAAGGTATTGAGTCTTTGATTTGGTTCTCAGTTTGACTGTTGTTGGCATGTGTGAATGCTACTGATTTGTGTACATTGATTTTGTAACCTGAGACCTTGCTGGATTTGTTTATCAATTCCAATAGTCTCTTGGGAGAATATTTGGGGTTTTCTAGATATAAGAGCATATCATCAGCAAAGAGCAATAATTTGACCTCTTCTGCCTCCATTTGGATGCCCTCGATTTCCTTCTCTTGTCTGATTGCTCTGGCTAGGACTTCCAGCACTATGTTGAATAGAAGTGGTGATAGAACACAACCTTGTCTGGTTCCGGTCCTAAGTGGGAATACTTGCAATTTTTCCCCATTCAGTATGATGTTGGCTCTGGGTTTGTCATATATGGCTTGTATCATTTTGAAGTAAGTTCCATCTATGCCTATTTTGTTAAGTGTTCTTATCATAAAAGGGTGCTGAATTTGGTTGAATGCTTTTTCTGCATCTATTGAGAGGATCATATGGTCTTTGTTTTTACTTCTGTTTATGCGGTGAATTACATTTACTGATTTTCATATGTTGAACCATTCCTGCATCTCTGGGATGAAGCCCACATAGTTGTGATGAATTATTTTTTTAATGAGAAGCTAAATTCAATTTGCTAGGTTTTTGTTGAGAATTTTTGTGTCTATATTTATAAGGGATGTTGGTCTATAGTATTCGTTTTTTGTTGAGTCCTTTTCTGTCTTTAGTATCAGGATGATGTTGGCTTCATAACATGTGTTGGGAGGGATTCCTTCCTTCTCGATGTTGTGGAATAATTTCTGCAGGATAGGCACCAGTTCTTCTTTGTAGGTCTTGTAGAATTCAGGTGTGAAACCATCTTAACTGGGACTTTTTTTTAGAAAGTATTTTTTATTACTGTTTCAATTTCAGTGCTTGATATTTGCCTGTTCAGGAATTCTATTTCTTCCTAATTCATATTTGCATGTTTAATTCCTTTTACTTAAAAATGATTAGTCAGGAAATTGGTCATGTAAAATTGCTACTTTGAGTTATTTCATAAAAGTGGTTTTCTGACAGCCTCAACAGTGAGATTTATGAGAAGTAAGTATAAAGCAAAATCTATTTTTTCAGTAACTGCACATACCTACTCTGAGTGTTTTGCCTAAAGAGTTCAAGGATGGATGTGAAATTGCCTAGGAAATTAGATGTAGATTTGTTTCATGTTAAATCTGAGTGAAAAAACATGTTTCAGACTAGCAATATTAGTAAATATTTCTATAAGTATAAAGAAACAAAGCATGTCTACAGGGGCTGTAAGATCAGTGGGTACTAAAATGAAGATCTTTTATTGCTTAGTCTCTTCTATCTGGGCTGAATTTTAAATAACCACTTTACATTTCAAATCCAAGTTTACATAAATACATGATAATGAAATCCCATTTGATATTAATAGGCTATAAAGAAACTTACTGAAAGAATACAGACAGGAATTTGTTCAGGGAATTTCTATAAAGGAAATGGCTGATTTTAATAATAACTCATAAAATAGCCCAATTTTACAAGGAGTTCAAGATGATTAGTAATGCATTTAAAATGCTTGATAGGCTATGGTTTTTAAAAAAGAGCAGTAAGGTTTTCTTAGTACTGTAATATTTGGTAAAATGCATTTCATTTATACAACACAATGAAACTAGTATCTGCTCAACTAAGATGCTTTCAAGACAAACGAGATGAAAAATTTTGCAGCTCCATATTTTATTACCTCTATTCATTCACTTGCAACAATAAAACCTGATCGTGCCCAAAGATTCAACTTTGAAATATTTACTGCCTTCAGAGATATTGCTGTGATTTTTAAAAATTTTATCTTGAAATAGTTTCAAATTAACATAATTGCAAAAATAATGTAGAAAACTCCCATATACATTTGCATTTCACCAGTTTTTGACATTTCACTACATTTGTTTTATTATCTTCTCTCTCTTTCTCTAATATATTGATATAAATGTATGTGTTTATGTAACACACACACATATATATACATTATAAATATATATACTATGTTCCCTGCCCTTTTGTCCCTAATGCCCCAGTCAGTTTTCACTTTTCAAGAACAAGGATATTTTCTTGTGCAATAGTATACTGTTACCAAATTCAAGAAATTTAACATAGACATAAATATTTTACCTAAGTTACAACCCTTATGCCAGTTTTGCAAGATGTCCAATAATGTTCTTTATAGCACTTTTTCCGTCACTTCAGAATCCAGTCCATGTTGATGTATTATATTCAGATGTCATGTCTGTTAGGTATCCTTTAATCTGAAACTATTTTACAGCTTTGTTATTTGTCTTGACACTGACATTTTTAAAGGACTACAGACAAGTTATTTTACATTGTCCCTTAGTTTGGGTTTATCTGCTATCTCCTCATGACTAAATTCGGGTTATGTATCCCTGACCAGAACATTATTTAAGTAATGTTATATCCTTCTCAGGGTATCAAACACATCAGGAGCCACCCATGTCTGTCCCTCATTGGTGATGTTAACTTAGATTATCCAGTTATGTAGTTGCTCACGTTCTCTACTGCAGAGTGGAGAATTTTTTTTCTTGTAAATAATAAATTACCTATAGGGAGACTCTTTAAGAGCACATAAATATTCTGCCTGCATCAAACTACCCCTGCCACACATACACACCTTGAGTTAGCATCCATTGATTATTCCTTTCAGAAGAAATCTTTTAAACAATAATTGCAAAATGATGATTTTCCAACTCAACCACTTCCATTACTGGAAGCCCTTCCTTCTTTTCTTCTACTTAATTATCAATATGAACTTATGGATTATTATTTTATTTAATGGGTAATCAGTTACTTTGATTCTCAAATTGTCTCAGATTTGACTGAGGGTAGTCCATTCAAACTGGCTTTTGTTTCCTTGTGTCATACCTCTGTCATTTTTTCTTTCTTGAACACTTCCTCTCTGGCACAATGACATATATTATACTCAACTTGTGCACTCCCTACCCTAGTTTTGCAATCAGGTATTTCTCTAAGAACGCTGATTCTTTTTAGTATGGAATGATACTTTAAAAAGAAGATCTGTACACCAGGTTTTCTTATGGCTACTTGGACATAATTATAATTCATTGGACAAAGGTAGGAAATTTGTGTGTGTTGTGTATGTATTAGAAATTCATTGTGATACCTCCAAATCCATCCCATTCACTGAGTGTTCCTCTTTGTGTCCCCTATTCCATATCTGTATTTCCTCTTTCCTGGATTCTAACATCAACATATTTACTTATTTTCTCAATTCCATATTAAATATAAAAGTTTCAGAATTGTAACATGCATAGCAGTCCAAAAATCTGCAAAAAAAAAAAAAAATTAAGATTAATTTGCATTCTCCCCTCCTCCAGAATAAGGGTCAACAGTCAAAGTCCTATGTTCAAAAGTTACCTGTGGGCCAGGCCTGTAATGCTAGCACTCTGGGAGGCCGAGGCGGGTGGATTGTTTGAGCTCAGGAGTTCGAGACCAGCCTGAGCAAGAGTGAGACCCTGTCTCTACTAAAAATAGAAGGAAATTAATTGGACAACTAAAAATATATAGAAAAAATTAGCCGGGCATGGTGGCGCATGCCTGTAGTCCCAGCTACCTGAGAGGCTGAGGCAGAAGGATCACTTGAGCCCAGGAGTTTGAGGTTGCTGTGAGCTGGGATGGCACCACGACACTCTACCCCGGGCAACACAGTGAGACTCTGTCTCAAAAAAAAAAAAAAAAAAGTTACCTGTGTTACTTTTTTTCTGCCTTTTGTTTGATTATATTATTCAATTGAGCAATAATTGGGTTCATATGTCTTTTTGACCTCTT